>WIGN01000294.1:0-52820 GCA_014235955.1 Colletotrichum sojae | reverse complement strand
ACCCTGCAGTACTGTTTACAGCGTCAAGCCTCAGCTTCTGTTAACATACCCTCACTGTCAGAAGGCTGGCCGTAACATGTTTACAGCGTCAAGCCTCAGCTTCTGTTAACATACCCTCACTGTCAGAAGGCTGGCCGTAACACTTTCTCAGGCCAGAATCTTTGATCAGAGAGTTCTAAAGGAATCTCATAGAATAATAGTAATAAAAAATATATTTCAGTATATAACTAAGTCTATTACTTAGAACTATAGTTACAGAAAAAGAACTATTACTTTATATTTCTAGACCTAGTACTATTTACTTTTTAGTATATTACTAATAACTACTGATATTATATTAAATGCTAGTATATTTATTACTATTGCTGTCGTCCGTCATCGTTGGTGCCGGTGCTTGTGGGAGGTGGGATATTCAGCTTGGGTGTGAATTCATGGTTCCCTCAAATCACGTTTCTGGGATTGCACTCCGTACTGGTGATGGAACAGGTTATAATCGACATACTAAGTACTTAGCAAACCACTGTACAAAAGAAATCCACTGTACAAAAGCAAACAGCCTAATGAATGTCTCCTCCCCCACATGCTCCGCGTTCATGCCGTGTACCACCATCATCCCGACAAATGGAATGAGTAGTAGGTGCTCGACCTGGATGAAGGAAAAGAGAAAAAAAGGGAAAAGAGAAAAAAAGAGAAAAGAGAAAAAACGCTCCAATATCACTCCCACTCCATGCACCCTTCTTCCAGTCGAGTGGTCTCCGCCATCAGGAATGTCTTCTTCTTCCCATGGTGATCCGGATCGTACTTGAAAAGAAGTCGGCCCCGAGCGGAATGCTCCAAAGGGTCGAACGCTCCAACCCATTCCTTATCTTGAGCAGGGGCGTACTTGTACTCATGCCATCGGTCCGGGTTGTTTAGCCTCGGCAAGATCATTCCAACCTCTTTCTTCATTTTCTCCCAATACTTGCGGTACGGGTCCTCCGGCCCAATGCCCACGTCGGAGTTCCCCGTTTGCGGGATCATGAGGAAAGCGTGGATCGAGTCGTCATCGATCTCCTGTGCATGACCTCTGAGGGAGTCCTGTTCCGCAACACCCCCCCTGTTGATGCCAGAACGGAGACCGCGCGTGATGGTGTTGTAGAAGGCGATACCTTGGGTCTTGTACCTCGTCGTCGGCTCAGCAGTAGGGTCATCGGGGTTGGGTATTTTATGTTGGTTAAAGCCGATGGTCTCCCAGTAATGAGCCACATATACTCCCCGCTTGCTGACGATGAAGAATCCAGTACATCCTCTCAAGTGACTCCAGCTGTAGGAGAATGCTTCGTTATTGTTAAACCTGTGGAATTGGGCGTTGTTCGCATCGTTTCCCAGAGCGTCTTCCCATGCCAAAAAGGTGGCTGGACTGTCCCTTCCGGTTCCGGCCATCATGAATTTCTCAACTGCCTCGACTGTTGTTAAGCCCTCGTCTGTTGTCATCGTCCGGGCGATCACGGTAGAGTTCGCGAAGCTCGAAACGTCAGATCGCTTGATGTTGACATTTTTGGCGTGGTCCACGAGCCATTGCATGGAGCAGGACTGTCTCGGGCCACGTCGAAGTAGCCTGCCGGATTCATGGCCAGGAGAACCTCGCCGATGATTATCTTGAGGACCATCGCGAGTTCGTCCTAAGGATGGTGCGTCTAATTCGGATCAGTAATAGAACTAGATGCAAGGAGGTAGCAGTCGACCTACTGAGAGGAGTTGCCTCGACCAAGGTGTTCAACACCAGCCCCCCACAAAGGATAAAGAATGATAGATTGATTTTCATGGTTGAATTTTTGGATGGGGAAGATAATGGTTGAAAGATGTGCGTGTTTGGGTAATAATGGTCTTGTATCTGTGCTACCAGCACATACCGAAAAGAATGAGGGAGGAGATGATATCCTGGAGGCTGTCTGCCCTCATATACCTTTCACGCCAAAGGTTCAAATCGACCTTGTACGGTTTCTTATCAGACCAGGAAGTCTCGACCCAAAGACAATGTGCCTTCTCTCTCGGCTCTTCGGACATTCATAGCCCCCAGTGTCTCTTCATCCTGCGGTTTCACCTGGGGGCGACAGTTATTTTTTGCACATGCGCGAGGGTCGTTTTCCCTGATTCCAGACCAACATCCGGGCCAGAACTGGCCGAGGCAACAAAAAAGAACCTACTGACCAAACATAGAATCAGCGCAGTCCGCTCCGTCGAGGTGCTGCGTTGGTTGCTCGACCACGGCTTAGACGCCAACTTGCCTGGCCAACGTGGGATAACCCCAGGCGGGGTGAACACCTTCATTGGGCCAATGACGCCCCTTCAGTGCCGTTGCGAACGAGTCGCGGTTGGACGCCGACAGAGCCAGAGAAGAGATGGAGCTTCTCGTCTCTCGGGGGGCCGTGGTCGACTACAACGTCTTGATAAATGCCATTTATGTCAGCAGGATCACAACGATCCGTTTCCAAGGCGACGTCCTACGCTGGATCCTACAGCATGCCGTGGGCTTCGACATTAACACGCGACCTGGAGGCCGTTATCCTCTGCTCCACGATTCCATCGTCCGCCGGCGTCAGCAGCTGGTCGCTTGGCTACTAGAGAACGGCGCGGACATTTCGATACGAGTCCGTATGCAGGGCGTCCGCCGGTTGGTGGATGCCCTCGAACTTGCCGAGGAAGTTGGTGATGAGCCGATCTTGGAGAAAGTCAAGGAGGCTGCGAATGCACAGTCTCTGAAGGTTTTCAGACAGATACGGCCTCGGGGTTTGGAGCAACATTGAACATATCGTAGGACAGCAATATCGATGTAGCAGCAAGTACGATCTTTCGCCCCCGACAGGCCGTAGCCTCTCAGCCGTCCCTAAATTCTGCAAACTTGTGTCATGTACCAACTGCAAAGACTTGAGCAATGTGTCGATAAGCGGTTGGCAGCATGGTCCCGACATTCCTACCTTGCACGGCGAACGAAGCGAGGGCCAAAATAAAGAACCAACAGCTCCTTTTCCCTGGTATATTTTCGATGGGGGCGGCCGAGCGGCTGAAGCTGAAGCTGCAACCGCACAGTTTCAATGGCCCATATGTTGGTGCAGAGCTGATGCCATCGACCAATAGCGTTGGCCCAACTTAACACGCAGAAACACCCAACAACATATCGTATGGCCGCATGTCGAACTTCGAGGAGAGAAAAATATCAAGAGGTCTACAATAATCTACAATGAGGAGGCCGCGTCCGAGGCCTCATGGGGCCGGACTCTCTGGTTGGAGGTTGGGGGCAGGTAAGTTCACATTGCAGATACTTGGCGCTGCTTTTTTGATGATTTCAATCATCTTGCAAAAGCTGCCACTTTTGGACGTCGTCGGACTTGGGGAACAAGAACATAAATAGTCACCACTCTGCACCCAATCTCTTAGAATGCTCGACAATCCAAGATCATCACAAACCGCTCTACGTCAACAATCTTTAGCTCGTCATGAAGTTACTCGCAACGCTCTCAATTCTCCCCCCCCTTCTCCTCGTCGCCAGCGCCGATGTTTTCACCTTAACCCTGGGGAGTTTGAAGGACTACCATGTCGGCAAGGTGTGTATACTATGCCCTCGTCTCATGATCAAAGTCCCCGGTTTCGCCGAGCATGAATCTGATGATGAACAGGACGCAGTCCCGACCGGGGACGGAAACACCGTCAAATACGGTGGAAGTCTCAAGGACGGCATCGACACATCCTTCTCCGAGGACCTTCAAGCTCAGATCAAGAAGGCGTCCGGAGAGAACTGCGAAACGCTCAACGAAAAGTGTATCCACGGGATGCTCTCACTTCTTCGACGGTCCGAAACGCACATAGACCCTCGGCAAATAGACCCCAGCCGCCGACGATCACAATCACTCAGAAGCCCTCGGTTACCACCGTCACAGGGTACGTGGTCTCTCTCTACATTCTCGTTGTAATGGTTTGTCTTGCCCCACGCTCACATTTTCTTCCAGCGCCGCCGCTCCTTCGATTACCGTGTACACCAAAGCGGAGGGCGACCATCAGAAGGGGTACATCGTCATCTCCATGCCGCAGGAGCTGGCCGACCGCACCAACGAAATCATCGCCCGCTTCCGCTCCGGCTCCGGAGAATGTGACCTGGAAGACCCGGGCCGCAGGGCGCGCCACGTTCTCGCGCGCGGGCCCAGCGTCGCCGGCGAGGCTCTCTGCGCCGCCAGGGCCGTTGCCGTGAACGCGGACCCGGGGGGCGCCCTGGCGGACTTCGGCCTCATGAGGGCCCCGCACATCAACTTCGCGGACGAGTCGGTCGCGAGGGCCTTCGCCGCCGCCGTGGCATGGGCGCGCGCCCGTGGTGACCGGGTCGCCTTGCCCTGGCCGCAGGTTGACAACGGCGCGGTGCTGGGCCACGCCCTCAGGTTTGTCGTCGCGCTCGGGAAGACGCTCGGCCGCCTCAACACCATTCCCGCATCGGCGCTGAAGACCGACATGCCCACGGCCCCGATGACGACGCCGGCGCCCACCGCCACGACAACGTCTGGTGCCTGTTCCCTCGCGCCGTGCACCCTCGGCTGCTCGATGGCGGGCGTCATCCAGTTCTGCAACACCAAGTGCCCGAAGGCGTCCTGCTCGACAACCGCCAGCGCGACGGAGCGGGAGACCGTCACGGAGCCGGTCATACCGTGGACGTGGCCCACCGGCGTCCCCGAGATCGAGGTGCCCAGGCCCGAGAAGAGCTGCGAGATGGACAAGGTCTCCGGCATGCCGTGGAACGTGTTCAGGGACGTGCCAAAGAAGTTCTGCGCCGAGGTCGACAAGAACCAGGGCAAGGCCCTGGAGTGGACCGTCGACAGCTTCGGAAACCAGGTGAAGCTGGGCAAGAGGACGCCGCCTCCGAGCCCGGCTGCTTACGACGACTACCGGATCACTCTGAAGTGGGAGCCACGCGAGAGTGGGGACTTTTGCATGATGAGCTGCGCCGAGGTCTAGGAGTCTTTGCATTTGTCACCATGTAAGTCTTCATCCCCCCTCCAAATGACATGCCTGGAGGACACGATGACTGAAATTTTCCCTCTCTTAACGAACAGGTGGACACGCAGGCGGCCAGTCGAACGCCATGACGCTCAAGGGCTTCGCGGACAACGACTGCGGCGTGTACTCTTACAGCATCGCGCGGCCGGCGCCGGCGGATGATGGAAACAAGAAACCTCTGGACCTGGACGGCAAGCAGGAGTGCTACACGTCGGCGGACGTGCCCAAGCACGGCGACATCAATCCGAGCCACCAGGACCGCTGGGCCAAGTGGTTTTGCGAGCAAGACTCCGCCAACAGGCACTTCGGCCCTCGGGACGCGCTTGAATGGACGCCGACGCGTTGGGGGAGCGAGGCGTTGCTGACGTAGCGCATTTCCTGGATCGCCGGGTGCGTCACCGACGCCGAGAAGCAGCATGCGCGCTCGCCTGTCGATGGCGCGACTTGCTACGCCCTCCTCAGGGGCAATTTCAAGGGCTGTATGTTTTCCCCACAGTTGCCAGTTTCCGGCGTCGTGAGATCTAACACAGTCCAAAGGCACTTCCAACGGAGGCATTGGGGGTTGGAGACGGGCAGGGTGTCTTAAGTATGAGTTCAGAGGGCATTGATGGGAGGGCCCAGGTGACGTGGTCGAAAGGAGCCACAGGTTCTCGGTCGGCTGGCCTGATGAGTCCTTGGCGTGTTTGACTGTACAATTACTTCTCCTATCTTCATCTTTTGTAGTTGCTCATCGATGATGACTTGGTCCCGAGTAGCAAGAGAAAATCGACCACATTGTAGCTGAACTAAAGTCCATGAGCTGTTCAGAAGTCACAGCTTCGCAGAGCACCATTTAGAGATGCTTCCGCACATGGCGAATTGGATTATCAAGACGAATTAACCAGGTCTAAAAGACAATAGGGTTAATAGTTTGCAGTATCGTTGATAGGCCCAGTACTTCCATGTTTCGGAGTCAGTACAAAGATGAGCTTACTGAACCAGTGTAACCCAATTGCACGCAGCCAAGATCCTAGTATTTAAAGAAACCTGGTGCTTGCTTGAGGTCAAAGTACGCGAAGGTGACCGACCGGAAGGGGATTCAGGTGAGGTTGGGAGTCTATCTTATCAGTTGGCATCTGGATGCCCCCGCCGTGGTACCTATGGAAGAATAGTCGTGCCAAGGTACTTCCTACCATCAGCGGGTCCTTCCACATCCCCACTTTCAACGGCTGCAGTCATGTGACTGACTTGTGTTTTTTCTTGAACCAGCGGCCCGATCATGCCCAAGACCCACCTGAGAGGACAAGGACGAATCAAGAGCCAAGGCTGCCTCCCACCTGCCCAATTACTAATGGCCTAGGCTCAGGGCATTGGGCGGCAGTCGCCCTGGCTGGGCCTGTGTGCCAGTGTGGCAGCACAGCTCACTGAGGCCCCTGTAGAGCCTCAGGTCCCCTCTCCTTGTCCTGACAACCAAAAATTCCCTGTACTGCTGATGCGGCCAAAACAAAGGAAAACAGCACACTGCAGTCTGCAGCCCCCCCTGTTCCCCATTCCACCTTTTGCTCTCACGGTCGGACTGACGTCGATTTTTGCACTTCCACCTGCAACAGCCGCCAACGGGAACTATCTTTATTTGGGCACCTCCAGAGATCCTTTGGCGCAACTTTGACCCCCTTGTTTCCACGCGAACCATTGCACATACCTTCTGTCCTTCTGCTTTCATACCTCCCTCACCTGCCCCGATCGATCGTCGAGTCACTTCTACACAGATTGACCACATCTCCCTCGCCATACTGAGCCCTCCATTGCAGCTACCGTGCTTGCTCTTGCTCTGTGCCTGCCGTACCGCCAGGTACCTCTAGACTTGACGAAGCGACCAGCAGTTCCTGCTGCTGCGACAACCTCATCCACCACCTGATCTGGTCCTGCTCAATTGGGATAATGTATGTTGTGTGCCCCTCCTCCCTCCAGGTCACCACATATCCTCCTCCCCCGTTGCTGCTGCTCCCACCTGCCCTTCCCGCATGCCAATCCCGCATGCCAATCCCCAACCTGTCCTCGTCCTCGATATGGACCGCTGCATCAAACACCACCGTTCCCTCTCCAAGCTAATCCGCAGAGTAGCCAGTCTAGGAAAGCCGGATCTCTGCCGCAAGGAGAACCTCCCGACCGAACCGAGCCCACCGCCCCTCCCGACCACACCGGTACCTTTGCCCATACAGCCCCGGCCGCAAGCCTCCATTCCGATGGCCGAAGAGGAGGACTTTAGCTCCCTCCCCCTCCCGGACAGGTTTGTCCACAAGGTAGGACGATGCTCGCGCGACACCGCCCTGTGGATCACATGTTGACGCGCCCCAGGTGTGGAAAGTTCGCAAGGCCGCCTACGAAGATGCCGCCAAGCAGTTCGCCGCCACCGCCGACGAGTACGACAATGCCTTCAGACCATTCCTCTCCGACTCGGGCCTGTGGAAGGGCGCCGTCGCAGACTCGAACGTCGCCGCGCAGCAGGAGGGTCTCGCCGCATACTGCGCCTTTCTCAAGTTCGGAGGCAAGGAGCACTGCTCGAGGACACGCGGCGTGACGGTCGGTCCCATCTGCGAAAAGGGCCTGCCCTCTACGCGTGCCGCCGCCAAGGACTCGTCGCTAGAAGCTCTCCTGCTGCTCGTCGAGCTCGACGTGGCCGCCCCCGTCATCGAGGAGATCCTCCCCGCCCTGTCGAATAAGCAGCCCAAGGTCGTCGCCGCGGCAATCAACGCGCTGACCTCCATTTACCACAACTATGGCTGCAAGACTGTTGATCCGAAGCCCGTCCTGAAGGTCCTCCCCAAAGCCTTCGGTCATGCCGACAAGAACGTCCGTGCCGCCGCGACGAACCTCGCCGTCGAGTTCTACCGATGGCTGCGCGAAGCCATGAAGCCCATGTTCTGGGGCGACCTCAAGCCCACCCAGCAGACCGACCTCGAGGCCCAGTTCGAGAAGATCAAGGCCGAGCCTGCCCCGAAGCAGGAACGCTTCCTGCGCTCGCAGCAAGCCGCCATGGCGCGTGCGCCGCCACCAGGTGCCGAGGGCGAGGAGGACGACGGAGGCGACTACGCCGAGGAGCCGGCCGAGGTTGACGCTTTCGACCTGGCAGAGCCGCAGGACGTGTTCAGCAAGATCCCAGCCAACTTCCACGATAACCTCGCTTCGTCAAAGTGGAAGGAGAGGAAGGAGGCCCTGGAGGCCCTGTACGCGGCTCTCAACGTACCCCGCATCAAGGATGGCGACTTCAACGAGATCAACCGCGGGCTCGCCAAGTCCATGAAGGATGCCAACGTCGCAGTCGTCACCCAGGCCGCCCAATGTATCGAGGTTCTCGCTAAGGGACTGAGGAAAGGATACGCCAAGTACCGCACCGTCGTCATGCAGCCCATCATGGAGCGTTTGAAGGAAAAGAAGGCGACAGTGGCGGATGCCCTTGGTGCTGCGCTGGACCAGGTCTTTCTAGCAACGACCCTGACCGAGTGTCTGGAGGACATCACCGCTTTCCTCGTGCACAAGAACCCCCAAGTCAAGGAGGGCACCATGAAGTTCCTGATTCGGTGCCTCAGGACGACGCGCGACGTGCCCAGCAAACCCGAAATCGCCTCCATCGTCGAGTCCGGCAAGAAGCTTCTGTCCGAGTCCAGCGAAGGTCTGCGTTCCGGAGGTGCCGAGATCCTTGGTACCGTCATGAAGATTATTGGCGAGCGCGCTATGAACCCGCACATGGAGGGCCTCGACGACATCCGCAAGACCAAGATCAAGGAGTTCTTCGAGACGGCCGAGGTCAAGGCAAAGGAGAAGCCCAAGGCACCGCCGCCTGCACCGAAGCCCGCGGCCGGACCCCCCAAGAAGCTTGTCGGCAAGAAGCCCGCCGGCGTGAAGAGGCCTGTAATGCCCCCCGCCACCGCCAGCGCACCGCCGCCAGCCGACCCCGAACCGCTGTCGCCGCAAGCGACGTCCCGGCCGAAGCCACCTGGTGCCAAGCTCGGCATGCCCAAGGCTTCCGGGCTTGCTGGACTCAAGTCGAAGCGGCCGGGTGCGCCGGCTGCCGCCGCTCCTGCATCGCCCCGCCGACCTGCAGCTCCCATCATGCCCGAGGACGACCCTGCGCCCCCGCCGCCTCAGCCCCGTATCGGTCTGGGTCGCGGCGGCCTCGCCGGCCGGTCCCTCGCCAAGCCCGTCGCCGCCCCCGTACAGATGCCCCCGGCGTCGCCGCCGCCGTCCAGCGGAATCTCGGCGATGGAGTTGGCCGAGCTCGAGGAGCTGCGGGCCACGAACGAGCGTCTCGCGCGCCAAGTCGAGGAGATGCGGCACGAGAGGAGCAAGTACATGTCCGAGATCCAAGAGCTCAAGAACCAGAACGCAAGCCTCATTGAAGACCACACCCGCGATGTGCTTAGCATCAAGGCCAAGGAGACGCAGCTGGTTCGCGCGCGGAGCGATGCCGAGGCAACGGAGCAGACCAACGAGCGCCTCAGACGCGAGCTTGAGCGGCTCAAGAGGGCGCTCAACCACGCCGAAGGTCTCAACTCGAGAGCAGGCATGGTCAGCCCGGGCATCACCTCGCCCACGCACGACGACGCGGGCATCTACCGGGACAACTCGTACGGCACCTCCTCGTCGCGACACAACCGCGTTAGTTACGCCAGCAACCTGTCGGAAGAGAAGGAGAACGGAGAGCACCACTACGCCCGATCGAAGGCGCTCAGCCCGGAACTTAGGTATACAGGCAGCGCGTCATCGGGCCGCGGAAGCCCCGCGAGAGGCTACCGCAGCTCCGCGGCCACCCCCGTTGACGATGTACCGCCGCCCCACTACTCGAGTGGCGGTGGCGGCATGAGCTCCAACAACAACAACAACAACGGCGTGGAGAGCTGGAAGCGTGCCGCCGAGGTTACCAGCCAGTTGAAGGCCAGGATCGAGCAGATGAAGGTCAGTGCAAGTCGAACCCATTCCCAACCCATACATGCTAACTCCTTTCGCAGGCGAAGCAAGGCTTCGCTCGTCCTTGAGCCGGAAAGCAGCAGTCCGGATAGTGTGTCTCACGTGAAAATGACGGCGGTTACGGTCGGGGGTTGTCTGGTCACGGTTCGGGAGGGGGCTGAGCCGCCTCGTTGTTCTTTGGTTTGCATATCATTGGCGTCGGATGCATACCCCATACCTCCTCAGTCTGGGCCCCTGCAAAAGTCGGGGAGACCAGGCATGTCTCTTTTTTGTCGTTGTGTCTGTATGAGTTACGGATTTCTGTTTCTGGTTCGAGCTCGTCTGTATAGCCCACGGGCGCGAGTGTATTTTAATTCATGAATATTACGAAGAGAGCCGTCTGCGCGGCGTGATGCTCAAGGAAAAGGTATCTTATTGATGTGGAACAGTACGCCCAACTCCCTAGTTACAAGTCTGACCACTTTTGTTGTAGATCTTGTGTGCAGCTCATTTCTCCCATATCCGTCAACGTCATGACACGTCATTCATTCAATCTTAACATCCAAGCTCAACCATCGAGCCAATTCGCTTCCACATCGAACTTCTTCCTCCATTTTGGTACGACATCGTCCTCCCCCTCGCGGGCCTCGACCTCGGGGGGTTCGACATAAGGCGAGGGGAGGTGCACCGCGTCAACAGCCGGATCGGGCCCGGTATCCCGCCGCGTCGAGGACGTCCGCGGGTCGACGGAAACGGGGTCCACGCGCAGCCTGCTCAGGTCCACGTTGTCCACGCCGATGCGGCCCGTCTTGAGGCCCAGGTCGCCTTCTGCGCCCGGGACGGGGCGGAGGAAGTCTTTTGCTGTTGGGGCGGCGGTGGCGAGGGGGAGGAGGAAAAGGGTTGCTATTGGGAGGTGCATTCTTTGTTCGACCTCTGGTGTTTGATTTGGGCGGGTTGGAAGTTTCGGTGTTTGGTATTGGGTTTTTGATCAGTGGCTGCGATGAGAGGATGAGAAGCAAGCACACAGCTTGGCCTGGCTTGGGACCAAGATGGCAATGAGTATTGAGGAGGGGGGAAGTGCCAAGAAGGGTCTTATACTTGAGATGAGAAGCTTTCTGTCGGATTCTATTCCCATGTGGGAGGGGGTGGGGGGGGGGAAGCTTGCTTCACGACGGGCGCAAGTAGTGCCGCGCGAGAGCTTCTTTTCTGTTCTTTCTCCCCCTCCCCGACCGGGGGAGATAGCTAGCCAACGGCTTTTGGAAAACCTTATCGTATCGCTCGAGAGGGGGGGAACGCGCGGGCCAGACGGTTTTTCAGATGCATTCAGCGTCGGAGGTGAGGTCATTCCTGGGGGGAGGGCGAACCTTGCAAAGGTCTGAGCTTGCTTTCTGGGTGGGATGCCCCGGGGAACTACCCCTCTTTCTAACGGGGGGCATTCCGACGGGTTGTATGATTCACCATGATGAAGTGAGGTGTGGTGTCACGGTTTCCGTTTGTTTGCTCCGGATGTTGCTTGGTGCTGCTTTCTGGGTTGATGATGGGGTGGCAGCGGGAGGTTTGACGAGCGGCGTACTACGAGGGTCCTTGGCGGCGTTCTAATATGCGATGTACGGATAGATTGCTCGGAGAATACATGATGGCGCGGCCCCCAATGCACCGCGACGTTGGAGGCTCGTTCCCGTTGGGGGAAGTGCTGGTTTCTCTTGGCGCGAGCTTAGTTTTGACAACCGTCTTAGTACATCTGCCCATTCAATTATCATGGGCGTGATCGACAGCGGGCCTCCAGTACGATTTGAGAGTTAACAGTGACTTAGAAAAAGGATCGTATGGATTGTGCATAGTGGGCCAGTAAACTAAAACCTCCTCCCGAGAAGGAATTATAGTTCTAGGCATTTTGTAGAAACAAGGAGGGAAATTTAGGGAATTATTCCAAGAATTCTAGTATGAACTCAGCCGCCCTATACAGCCTGCTTTTTCTATTCTAAAAAGAGTAGGTGGCACTATTCACTGATAAATTAATCCGTGGTTGTCGATCACGCCCGTAGCATGATAGATGTGGTCATCACAAGGCGTTTCTTTTTCTGCCAGAGACTTCTACCCAGTGGCAGAGTGATAATATCCCTTCTGCCCGCTCGAATCCCTCCATGCCACGTATTAACTGCAACTTGGATGCCACTTCCCTCAAATGGACTCGAAGTAGCTACTGCTGTCTATTTCTTATGTCCTCTACTATCGTCTGCCACCGTTGTTAGTGTCGAGATGCATTCTTCGTTTATCCGAGGCTGCTGCTCGTCAATGGCATCCTCGGCTACCTACCTGACCCGACATATGACATGCGGCCTCCCAACAATACTTACTGCACGACTTTCCACTGTCCTATGATAGGGTCGAAAACCCGATGTGCGAGGCGGTCCGCAGACACGTCCACGCCGGTTTCCTCGTCAGCGCATGGGTCAGCACGGCGGGCGTCCGCGTCGGGCCCCGAGACGAGGTCGTGCTTCGAAGGCGCCGTGGGAAAGTCGACCTGGTGCCGCGCGTTCTCGCAGCCCCCAGCCGCCGCCGTAAAGCCGACCCCGAGAGGCCGCAGCTCCTCGAGGCCGGATATGCAGAGGTCGATGCTGCGCTCCTCGCAGGCTGCCCGCGTCCTCGGGAGGTCCCAGGACTCGCCGTCGCGGAGGCGGATGAAGTGGAGCGCCTTCAGGCCCCTGCCGCAGCCGGCCTTCAGGGCCCATGCGAACGCCGCGTCGACGCGCCAGCGCGCCTTCTCGTGGCCCATGTCGATCAAGACCGTGTCCAGGACCAGCGCCTCCAGGCGGGCGTGGCCGAGGAGCTTCCGCGCCGACCTGACGAGGCCGATCCACTTCCGCATCACGTCCCGGTAGGGGCCCAAGTAGCGGAAGTCCGGATTGACGTCGCGCAGCCTGACGTACAGGTGCCGCAGGTTGCCCAGCCCAAAGTGGTGACTCCCCTCGTTCACGCGGAGGCCCAGCCACTTGCAGCCGTAGAACATGACGCTCTCGATCGAGTCGCCCTGGCTGGCGGCCAGGAGGCGGACGTACGGGCCCATCTCGTCGAAGCGGCCCCAGCGGAACTCGTCCCGCCGCGCCCGCTCCCGGAACGACTCCCGCAGCGCGAAAGTCCTCAGGCTCCGCGGGGCCTGGATCGCGTCCTCCACACCCACGCCGTGGTTGTCGAGGAACAGGTACTCGACCGACGACGAGCCGGGCCGCAGCGCCCAGCTCTCCCCGCCGGACTCCGGGTCTTGGCGGCGCCTCCGCCAGACGTGGTCGGCGGCGTCGTAGGCGCAGCCCTTGACGTAAAGGGTCTTGACGCCCGGGAGGTGCATCAGGCTCGCCAGGGTGCGCGCCGAGTACGCGGCCGGCGTCTTGAAGCCCCTGAACCCGGCCTCGACGCCGAGGGCGACGTCGCGCAGGGCCAGCAGCCCCGGCGCCCACGAGCCCCTCCGCTTGCTCAGCCGTATCGTGTCCATGAGCCACTTGAGGCTGCAGTCCTGATGGCTAATGAATTTTTTTTTTTGAAAAAAAGTCAGACGCGGCAAGGACAAAGGGAAGGGGGGTCTATGCGTGGAAACTTACCTGGAATGATCGAGCTCGCTCCTCTCGCCGCCTCCAATGTATCGCAGACTGTCGAATCGGGGGCACGCGGACATGATGAGCAGCTTCAGGACGCCGTCGCAGCCCCTTTCGATCTCTTCCCGCGCCCGGGCGGCATCAGCGTCGGAAAAGCCGAGCTCGTCCCGCAGGTAGTCAACGTACTGCTGCACCTGCGCCTCGTTAAACGAGTAGGCCTCTGGGGCGCCGTCCTTGAAGCGGGGCGCGTCCCGGGGCTGCTCGTCCGAGTCGACGAAGTGGGCCTCCGTGTAGAGCTGGTGCTCCCTCCAGTCGTCCCAGGAGGCGCGGCGGCCCCAGATCTCGAGGGACCGCACGTACCAGGCCGCGACGGGGTCGCTGAAGACCCTGGTCAGGGCCTCGGGGACCGAGGTCGGCGACACGTCGGAGACGACGCGCATCTCGTGGCCTCGTCTGTGCCGCTCGAGCATGTACTCGCAGGCCGCCGCCAGGGCCCTGCAGGTGCAGGCAAGGTTGAAGTGCGAGAACATGTCGGCGAAGGAGAGAGTGTGGTCGATGAGCTCGAAGGTGAGCTGCGTGATGTGCCCCTTGTTTTCTGTGCTTTCCGCCATGATGACCGGATAGCTCGATAGCAGATAGACGATTGATCTACAAGTTTATGGGAGTCGTCAGTTTGTCGTCAATAGTTTGTCGTTGAGATGGCCGTTGTTGTTGGTGCTGGTGAATACGCTGGTAGTTGTCTTAGGAAAGGTCTACTGAGGCAAGGTGGAGGGAAGATAGGGTTTATGCAGATGTTCATGGGCAAAAGCGAAAAGCACCTGCTGTCGAGGAGTTTTATATACAATTAATACTGCTACCAGCACCACTATAATCGTTGCTTTTGTTATTATCAACGATTGAAGACGGCAAGGACGGACAATCGCGACGAGGGAGAACGAAGGCGATGATACCGGACAATAGCGAGGATAGCAAAGAGTAGAACCCAGTGACGGACGATACCGACTAATAATAGCGACAGTAACAAAAAGACAATCACTGGCCTTGGTATATGACAAAGAGGGCCTAAGTGAAACCCTGGAATCCAAGGAAGTTGAGGTATCTCTAGCAAGAATCGTCACCTCCCAGTCCCCTTGATGTAGTGTTCCGATATATCCAAGAAGAATCTCGCCTAGGGCCATTGATCCAACATGAGGCCTTCGTATTCCGCGGTTGAGGCTTGATGAACAGGCTTCAACGCTTGCTCTGGGGAAGGCAGATTGCCTGCGTCGTACTAATACAGCACAAAGCTCCTACTGCACCAGACAGAGAAGCTTTTCCCCTCCCTTGCAACCCACCACCGGCCTGACTCCGAGAAAGAAAAATTCAATACAAGTCTCTTTTAGCCATCAACCCCTCGTCCTACGCGAACCCCCGTCAGGCCTTCAACGACTTGACCTCAAAGGTCGTATGGCGGACAATGGACTTGTCGTCAGGGAGGATGACCTGCTGGCTCGACAGGCTGTCCATCTCGACGTCGAACTGCGAGTACGGGTTCCGGGAGCCGCTCTGGGTGGGCTTGGACTGCGAGTTGTGCGACGACTGGCCGACCCATTTGGGCGCGATGGCCCTGAAGAACCGGCGCAGGGTGGGCATCGATCCGCAGATGATGAAAAGGTTGACCTCGACGAAGCTGTGTCAATTAGGATGCGTTAGCTTTGATGATGGGTTGGGGAGATGACAAGGGGCAGGGGGCAACGCACGACCAAACGTTCGCCGGAGCCGCGACCCACGAGACGTCCAGCGTCCTGAGGAGCGGCTGGAGATATACCATGCGGACGACGGAAGTCGTCACGGTCCTGTCCGATGCGTCAGCCATCTCGTCAAATATCTCGAGCTCCAACAGGGGGCGAAAATTGAACAAACATACAACGTGCCGACGCCAAACATGACCATAGCTCCAACCTTGACAATCGGCCGCATCTGCAGCCGGAGAATCATCGGGATCGGAATCAGGAACAGCACGACGTCAGAGAGAATATTGGACGTCGCGATGGCCATGTACAGCATGGCGCTGTTGAGCCGGCTGTCGGCGGCGACGTAGGGGTCCCAGTTGGCCCGGATGGGCTGGCAGCCGAAGAGCAGCATCGAGGCGATGACGATGGTGTAGGTGGACACCATGACGATCCCCGCGGTGATGGACCGGCGGTACCACAACAGCGGCGAGATCTTGAGGTAGGCGAAGAAGAGGGACGCCTTGGTCGCGCCGTTGGCGCAGATGAAGACCGCGGCCACGATGTAGCTGATCTGGAGGAGGCGGCGGTGTCAGCGGACATGGTGGTTTGATGGCGAGACGTGAGAAAAGAGAGAGAATACTCACCAGCGCCTGTTTCTCATACGTCTCGATGGACATTTCCCAGGCGTGATGGCCCAAGCCCCCTATTGCGACGGACCCTTGCGTTCGGCTGGTCAGCTTCAAGCGTTCAGCCGCCTTGCGCCGAGGACGCCGTGTTACTCACATGTTTGCAGCGACTGCATGGTAACGGAACATGCCTGGTTGCCAAATGGCAAAGTCAGCGGGCCCGCGCTTCCAAACGCGTTACGTGGACAGGCTCACCCATGCTATCAACATCAATACTTGAAGACCACCGTCAGTTTTCATTTTCTCCTCATGTTTGGGGGCCGGGCGTTCAGCCTCACCGTCGTCTATCTTCAGGCCGTCCGAGAAGACGAGCTTGGTGTATATGCGCTGGATCAGACATATGAGCGCCAGCGGGCCCAGCGTGCCAAACACCAGGTAGTGCTCCATGGTGCTCTGGGACTGGGGATTCTCGAAGTCGACCACGTATCCCGGCGGCGGCTCCAGCACCACAGTGGTGCCGTTGACGACGGGGAACGCCATGGCTGTCGCAGCTTTTTCGGGGAGGCCGGAGGCCGGCAGACGGCGGTGAGGAAGCGAGCGGCACGGAGAGAGGGATCCTTGGGGGGCAAAGAAGCCAGAATGACCCGTGCCCTTGAGGGAGCTTGCCGTCCGAAGGAGCGAGGCCCAGGCAGAAGAGGGTTTGGTCGAAGCTTCTGCTGGCGAGTGGGAGACAAACCGTTGGAAGACTCGGGCGAGACAGGAGGAGGAGGCAAAGCAAAAGAGAGAAGAAAAAGCACACGCCGGTCCGCGACCCAGTTCCCACCTCGTGAAGAAACGTTGGCTTCACACAACGTATTAATATCTCAGTTCGCGTTCGAAACCTCCAAAGCCCCTTTGTATACCCCCGTTGTGCTTCATTTCTTGCGCGGGCGGTGGCAAGCAGCAGCATACAGCGTTGCGGTCGGTTCTAGAGCTGTAGCGACCTGGTATTCGGTGGTTCTCGCTACTCTAAGTGGTGTCACATTTTCTTTTCGAATGGGGGGGGGGGGGGGGGGGCAGGGCAATATCGCAAACTTTCTCGGGCCTGTCACATATCGTCCCCGAACCGGCGAAGGCTTGCGATTTCGAACGGTTTCCCTGGTTCCAAGGGGCCGGAGGGGGACCCTTGCCTGAGTCCTGCTTGGCTTGCAGAGTGGCCTGCAATTGCTTGCAGACAAGGGGGACACAGCAGCACTCGGAGAGTGTCTTCGAAGTTCGGAGGTCGTTCCAACTTCCAACCAACGGATTTGTGAAGCCCCCCCGGTAAGATACTATGCAGAGTGGCCGATAGGGGGCCCTGTTCTTGCTGCGGGGGGTGGGGGGTCTGGGTCAACCGCAAGTTTGCTTTCATAAGGAACGGTTTGGGAGTATATGTGCACTCCGCCCCCCTTCCCTTCATATGATCAGGGCACCCGAAGGTCCCACGGAGCAAAGCAAACATACCAATGCAGACGGTGTTTTCGATAGTCTCTCCCAGGGACGGGGGGAAGGGGAAAACAGGAGGAATATCAGGTCCCGACGGACGACCTTCCCCGATACGGCCGCCACCCTCCCAGAGTAAAATGAGGCTTGTTCAAGCCCGTCTCAGGTCTCCAGAGGCATAAATGGAAGTCGCATTCGCTCCTCCGGTCGCCGATCAGCCCAGCTTCCCCGGCCAAGCCCATCATCGAGTCACTTTACCCCTCCCAACTATCGCGAGTTTGCTTCCGATCCAACGTGCCGTCGTCGAGGTTAGATTCGTGTCAGATTCGTTCTTTTTGATATCGTTCTCGTCACTATTTTCATCTCACACACCACCTCCATCACATCACGCATCGCACGATGGTCCGCTTCTACATCCCGTTTGTGGCTACCGCCACGCTCATCATGAGCACCACGGCCGCTTGCTCCCACACCGGGCTGCTCCAGATGTTGACCTACGTCAAGCGCCACCCTGACTTCACCAGGGAGGAGTTCTGGACCTACTGGTTCGACGAGCACGCCCCCAAGGTCGCCCCTCTGGCCACCCACTTCAACATCACCCGCTACCAGCAGGTACGTGCAATAACAACCCGGGAAAAGCATCCTGGATCTTCATGTGAATGACGCCAGCTTTGCTGACCACGCCCCCTCCCCCTACAGGTCCGCGCCGGTGGCCAGATCCTCCCCACCGAGATGGGCGCGGACGCGCCCGCGTCCACGACGCCCGTCGAGTTCGACGGCGTCGCCATGTTCATGTACCGCGCCCCCGAGGTGCTCGCCGCCTTCGTCGCGCACCCGTACTACACCGAGGTGGTCCTGCCCGACGAGCACGTCTTCATCGACAAGGCCGCCTTCGGCGGCGGCCAGGTTGCCACCTTTGTCGGCCCGCACTTCGAGGTCGTCAACGACAAGCAGGACGTGTGGATCGGCAACAGCACCATGCGCGAGAAGTACCAGAAGATCTTTGACTCGTACCAGGTCTGAGAGAAGATGGATGGACTGGAGATGGGATAGGAGAAGGGGTTCCTTCCCGCACGGCTCTCTTTTCGGGAGGTGGGCGAGAGAGATGTGGCGATGATGAGCGAGTAGATATACGATAGACGACGGGCAGCCCTTGGGTGGACCTAATAGGAGGAAAGGGTGGAAGGCAAGCACGGTTGGTTATTACGAAGGGCCCGATAGAGTTACGGATTAATGACAATTCGCCTTCGTTGATCACTTTTCCTCCCTTCCCACATCTCGGCTCATCGCTGGGGGCGAAATAGACGAGAAAGTCACACACGCAATCTGGCCGGATCGTAGGGCTTGGTGATGATGAGCATCTTCAGCGAACCACGGGACCCGAGGGGGCGACCCAACTTTGTTCTCCCGAGACTTTCCATCTTGCCCACTCAGCAACCCCGTCCGTCCCCCCCGACCCCCGATGCCCGCCTGACGTGCCATTCCGCTGAGCAAGGAGGGGGATCCGCCGTTACGTTGTTGCCTTACCTTTGTCTTTTTTTTTTTTTTGTCTCTCTTTTTTCTGTTGGGGGCAGAACGACATGGTTGTCCTGCGGTGGACGAGGTGACGGGGATTCTCATTCGTCACATATCACGGGACGTTCTTGTTATGGACCCCCGCAGTGCCGAGCGGGAACCCCGGCCTCGGTATGGGGCTAACCCGGCGGGAGGCTCAGGGGTGGGAGGTCGCTACAGAGTTTTGAACCTTCTTTCTTCCCGTGGAAATGGGAGGTAACTTTGGGGACTTTGGCTTTCTAGTGTCGACACGCCCGCTCCAGGATTCTTAGTGCTCCTTCTCTCCGGTGTCAGGATGGCTGGGCAGGTAGGCGCAGTATGATATGTGAGGTCTCCAGGAAGCTCTCCTTCTCTTATCTTTCTCGGACTTTTTGATCATTGTTTGCTATGTGCCGCTTCTCTGAGGCTCGAGCGGGCGGCGTCAAAGAGGCATCCATTGTTCTCTCTCGCCCGTGCAGGACAATGTGTTTGTCGGACAGGGATATAACAGAGATTCTAGGGCGGAGAGACGAGAGATTCTGAGAATATGCGAGTGAAATAACGTACGTCTTCAACCCACCACAGCCCTGAGGCCCCCCGGTACCATGGCCTCCCCGCCGATTGGCTCGTTTATAACTCATCGTACCGCAGGACGCAGGAAACCATGCGGGCAGGCTGTTGGAACTTGGGACTCGGAGCTCGCGTAATTTAATCATGCACTGTACGAGGGATACCAGATTAACAAAGGCGAGCGAGATTGAGTTAGGGGACCGCGGGATCTGTAAGGTTTCGTACGCCATGAGCCTCCTCTTTTTACTTTGGGGGCTCGATATCTTCTCATCACCTTGAATCATTCGAGTCCCCGTACCAGTACGGGTCCCCTCAGAAGGAAATAAGCGCAGGGCAGCCGTGTTTCCGCCATGGCGCCACCTGCGAGCGAGCGGGAGTCTGTGTTCTCTGGCTCCCTCCACCCCGGACGGCAGACCCACGCATGTGGGTTCTCCTCCTGCAGGACTCGGGGGTAGTGATCCGGCCGGCCTTAGTGCAACGGCCGGTGACCCTTGTCAGCAATTCGCTCCGTCAAGGGTTGAACCTTCTGGCAAGGGTTCTAGCATATTTCTCTGTTGGCGCAGGGTTGCGAACGACATGGGGGCTTCGTAAAGTCAGCCGATGGCCAGCTACCATTGCTCACACGGAATCTCTAAACCCCGTTGGTGGCAGGGTGTAACGGCAACCGAGGACTTGGTGAGAAGGGCGCTGTTCATGGCAGAGAAGAGTCTGATAGGTCCGATTGAGACCGCAGAGAGACGAAGGAGCCTACAGACCGGGGGTGCCTGTAACTTGTGCCGCATCTCTGCACAAAGAACCTGTCCGTCGCCCAATGTTCTTCATCTTCGTTGACGCTGGGCGGGCACCATCACGTCGGTAACGGGAGGCAGAGCAGAGAGAGAGAATTCCAGAAAACTGGCTACACCTGCATTCGCTTGGAGAGCAGCTCGGCTTTGAGGAGGGAGGGGGGGGTACAGAGCCGTTGGGACAGAGCGTGCCTGCATGCTGAAGAACCGAATCCGGGCTGTCGGTCCTCAGTTCTCTCTCCCCCTTGGGAAGCCAGATCGTTCGATAGGCGCCCCTGATCACATCTCTTCTCGGCCGATTGGCAGACCAACAGACACACAAACACAGCACGACCGGGGAAAAGAAAGAAGGCTTGATTGCGAGTCGCTGCGACGCATGCCGTGTAACGTTCAAATTTCTCCGCAGGCAGTGTTCCCTTTTGTGCAAAACTTGGCAAACTCTACCTCCAAAAGAGGCAAAGAACTCGCGCGTTCCTCGTTCACTGTTGGCAAACCAGCAACCGACCAGTCTGGCTGGCAGCAACACGACAGGTCGGTCCGAGTGGTAGGAGTTGTTTGTCAAGCAAGCTACAGGCGCCACCCCCCACAATATGCAGTTTTCCGGCGTGATGTGAACCGTTGTCGTTGGCTTGGTCAGAGTTTTGCTTTTTCTTTTGTCGCCTTTAAATTCAGGAACCGAACTGTTGGTTCGTGTTCGCATGCAAGTCTCCTGCGAGATTGCGGCAAGGTACGGGGTTGAAGCCCGTCGCCGAAAGGCTTGTCTGTCACATTTTCTCGGAAAAGCCGGACGAACGCTCTGTAATTCTACGCTTGTATCGGAGAAACCCCTGGGACGAAGCCGGAAAAACAAAAAGTCGACTTTAACAGTTTTAAG
This sequence comes from Colletotrichum sojae, assembly GCA_014235955.1. NCBI lineage: Eukaryota > Fungi > Ascomycota > Sordariomycetes > Glomerellales > Glomerellaceae > Colletotrichum > Colletotrichum sojae. The sequence continues at coordinate 31,721 of WIGN01000294.1, read as the reverse complement.
TGTTTCGCGCAAAGTTTTCGTTCGTAGATGTGTATTAGTCTGTGGCCAAGAGGCTGAAGTCTATTGTGAAGAATTTCTGATTTTCAGAGCAAATTTGCAAAGAAGGGGTTACTTCAATGTAAGTAGAGTTTCTCACAATGAGTTCTTAATCTTCATCTCCTCACAGAAGTGTACCAGTGTGTGGGATATACTGCTCAACTGCGAATAGGGCTACAATCTGGTTCCAGTCTGCGTTCCATGTCTTTCTTGCTTCGGGTTGGTCCATAGCTATTGATACTGTTGCTAGAAAAGAGAAGAAAAAGGAAAATTGGCATGAAGACTTTTTTGGGAAACCTTGGATCTACTGATAAGCGCCATCTTGTCTGGGACTAAACGAAGTGAAGAGACCGATTAGTCGGCCTGAGTTGCGACTGTCTGTCGTCTCTGTCCGCTTCAGCGAGAGCAAGTCTCAAATTGGCTTGTACGAACTCTTCAAAGCCATGGTAGTGCCTCGCTACCATGACACATCTATGCCAGCATTAAGAATCTCAGGGAACCGACCGGTAAGCAGGCCTTCAGGAAGAGGCTACCATGAAGACGCAGTATCGTGGATGCTCCATCTGTCCTTCCCTATGCCTCAGCCAGCCACAGGCAAAAGCTCCATAAGATCGAGCTACCCAGTTTGACTTGGCGATGAAGGTTTTCTTTTCTTATACTTTGAGGATGATTCATCGCGATGAACAAGAACTCGAGAAAGATTTTCTTTTTCCGTCGAAAGTTAACAAAGTTACGGAGGCAGCGGCACCGGAGATCGCTTCGTGCCCTCATCTACTACCAACCTTGACCGCCAGAGCAGTATTATGAGACCAGACCACGCGCTGTCCTGGCCACAAACCATCTCTCCTTCAACCCGAGCATCGCAAACATGGAGGATCCCATCGACTCTATAGTCTACGTCATCTCGCGTTTACAAATCGCATCCCATCCCGTCCAGATGAATGAGACGTCACCCCCGCAGCCGGTCGAGGACTCAGCAGGACCATCAGAGGAACCTCGAACCACCCCCTCGCCCGAACCTGCAGAAGAGCCGGTGCCGACCCTCGAAACCCTCCCAACAAAACTACTACGCATCGTAGCAAATCACCTCTCGGTTCCCCAGCGGAGCTCCCTGGCGCTCGCGAGCAAGCAGACGCTCTTCAAGCTGGGTCTCCCGAACCCTAAGGAGTGGCGGGAGATATCGAACTCGCCCTTCCTCCCGCACTTCCTGGGCTTCCGCGACGCCAGGACGTTCGCGCTCCGCCGCCAAGGCACTTTCAACGTCTCTTACGCGAGGTTCATCGCCGCGCCCGACGACATTTGTTGCAACTTGCATCGCTCCTTGCGCTGCACCACCTGGGATGGGAACCTCCTCCTGAAAACGAGACTGTCCTACACGCTCAGTGACGACCCTGCCAGGATGAGCAGGCTTATCCAGCTGTTTCGGGAGGAACGGACGCAGGAGCGGGGGCACGCCAGCGGCGAGAAGGCCATCGACTACTGCTGCCCGCACGTCCGGTGGACGCGGGCGCTCCCAGATTCGTTCACTCCCCTCTCTCCCAAGCGCTGTCCGCTCAAGAGGGTCCAGGTATTGTACCGGAATAACTTGGAGACGTTGGCCGAGGAGATGAATGTTTGCGAGCAGTGTTTTACGGTGTACCGCTGCACTGAGTCCCATTCCGATATTCCCATCTTTCCTCAGAAAGGGGTTTTCCTCGAGTCTTGGAGGAACCTTCGGTCGTGCGGGTCCATACGTGATCCCATGTGGTTGTCGCAGGTGACCGAAGACTCACCAAAGCCGCCGCTGCCGCTGTCTGCCAAAACCTGGAAGAAAAGCTATGAACTTAGGTACATGTAAAGAGGCCTCAGAATCCTTCTTCTGAACATTTTTTGCAAGAAGAAAAAAGGGAAACAATAGACCAAAAAATAAAACAAAAGAACTTTTGATGTACCTTGTGTGCCGTCTATCATACTCAGTATTTTAACTTCACGTTCGGAGAAAGGACGTGGAAAATGTGGCGCTGGGAAATCCGCCTAACGCTTTCTCCGACTACGAACCTTGACGGTGAAGGGTTCAGAGTGATTCCTAGCTATTTCTTGGTGACCTGTCCGCTCAGGTCTTGCCACATTCCATCTCTTCTTCAACCCAAGCATAATCTGATCAAACATTGCCAACCCAAACATGGCCAACCCAAACATCGTCAACTCAGACTTCGTCAGCTCAGAAATCGCCAACTCAGACATCGTCAAGATGAATCCCATCACCCTGCCAGCCGAAATGTCCTCCGACATACAAACCGCAACCCACACGATCCCGACGAACCCCATGGATCCCATTCCCCCAATGGCCGGCCTCCGCCAACAAGTCACATCGAACCCGATCCAAACAGACGACCAGCCGCCCTCGGACTCGACGGAAACTCCAGAGGAACACCGCGACCCCCCTCCAACCCTCCAAACCCTCCCGGCAGAAATGCTCCTCGAGGTAGCAGAATACCTCTCCCCGCCGCAGCGCGTCCGCCTGGCCCTCGCAAGCAAAAGAATCCTCTACGCGGCGGGCCTCCCGCCCAGCTCCGCATGGCGCGCCTGGCGGCGCGAAGTCTCGAACTCGCCCTTCCTGCCCTGGTATCTGCGCTTCCCGGCCGCCCAGTCCTTCGCGGACCGCAAGAAGAGGAAGTACCTGGAAAACAAGGGCCACAGCGAGTACGCCGGCGACGGGGCCCGCGTGGTCCGCGAGGTCCGCTGGAACCTCTGCTCCTGGAACGGGAACCTGGTCATGGAGACGGAGATCGGATTCGACGTCGTCGAAAACGGCCCCGGGGCGGCGCAGGCGGCGGTGGCGCGGCTCTTCCGACAGTACCCTGATCCGTCCGAGAACCCCGTCGGGTTCCCCCTCGAGGGGCCCTTGGACTGGTGCTGCCCGCACGTTCGCTGGCTCGAGGCCTTCCCACATGCGGTCGCCACCCGCCGTTCTCGCAAAAACGATTTCGAGGATTTTGAGCGGCCCAAGATCTGCGACAGGTGCACCACGGCCTACCGCTGCACCGAGACCCGCGACGGCTCGTCCAGATGCTTCCGTTTCGAGTCCCGCAGGGTCCTCGGCCGGTGCCAGGCTGTCACGGACCCGATGTGGCTGTCGCAGGCGACCCAGGACCACTCCCCCAAGTCAGAGCTCGTGGCCGAGGAGTGGAAGATGCTCTGGCCAGAGGCATATGCCGAACCGCTCAAGATCAAGAAGACAGAAGAGAGCCCTATTCAGGCCCCGAGGTGGGCGAAATGTGTGGCCACTCGAAACACGGAATTCAGACGTGCACAGGCAGAGGGTCGCCTCGAGTCACCGCAGCCACGGATGCTGAGCTGGGAGCGACTCGAGGATTGGCCGATACTCCTCAATGGCCTTGACGCTTGGGCGGTACAGCGTTACGGTTGAGGTAAAATCACGATCGCAGCTACGCTTATTGTGTGCTTTGTGGTGGGTTCCTGTTGCCAGTAGTCTTGCCAGACATCTTGGTAAAGGTATCCAGTGTTCATATACTATGGTGGATAAACATATGGAGTAGTTTATTGTGGTAAACATCTCATAACAGATCGTGATTACCTCCAGTTATTATGTCGCCGTGAAGTCATCGTCTTCAATTACCTATTCGTGCATGACAAGACGCAGTACTGACCATTCCCGTCAAAACAAACTTTCGAACACAGGAACTGTTGGTAAAACTGGTAAATCAAATAAACAGATCTGGGGTAAAGTACGATATACCTATCGTAGGGTCTTCTTGTGGTAGTTGCTGATTGTTATGTCAAAGAGAATATGGCTTAGTCAAGCGATATGCTTATCGGACCTACGTCCGGAGTATGTACCGCTGACATAAGCATTAACGTGACTCGATCACGTGATATCTGGTGGATCCTCGGCTGGGGGCCGTGGCCGGTGCCAGTGCAGCTATTCCAACAGGAACCTTCCATTAAGTCACTGCAAGAACCAGCCAGGCATGCCCTAAGTAACGTTCGCCGTCAAAGAAAAAGTCCCTTCGAGCCAGGCCCTCGTCAACTCCTCACGATTATAGCCACGCAATCACTGTATATAGACTTTGACGCCACGTAATCCGTGTATTATTGACCAAGGAAAAGCGTAAATCAATGCTAGCTAACTTGTGCTTGCTAAGGAACTGCGAGGTTCTGCGCGATACCTCGGCTATGAAACAGGATAGGATAGAAATAACAAGTGTGAAGTCTCCTGCAGCATACTATCAGGTCTTGGAATTTGCTTCGCCTCCTCTTAGCCTCACTCCAAACCCCTGAACCGCCTGTTGAATTCCTCCACCGCAACAGCCACCATCTTGTACAGGAACGCACGACCGCTCTCGTCCCCGACGGGAATAAAAGGACCATTGGTGCCCCCCCTCAGCGTCAAGCTCAGTCCGGTGCGCTCCTTCGCGATCGTCTGGACGTCCTTCAGGGGCACGTCCCACTCGGATGTCAGACGCCGGCTGCGGATAAGCAGGATCCGGGCGTACGTGATCATGACCACCATGTCCTCGCGCGGCAGCTCCAGGTGTGCAATGTAGTTCTCGTTGAAGTACTTGCCGTTGTCGACTTGCTTCAACCAAGACTGGCCAAGAGCCTCCCGGGCGTTGAACGGCCTGACGATGCCGTCCGAGGGGACGAACCGGGCGGGGCGAACGCGATCGAGTTCCGATCCGTCAAACACGGTTGTGGTATTGCGAATGCCCTCTGACACGTTGGAGGCCATGTCCAAGACGCCGATGGCTGGCTTGGTCGCGAATCCCACGACACCCTTGCCGATGCCCTTGAAGAACCCGAGGGCGCCCTCCTGTTCGGCACCCTCGAGAGGTTTCCGCACAAGACCGCCGACACCAGAAGCGGCGCTCGTGAAAAGAGAGTTGGCACCGGCAGTAACGCCGTAGAGGGCGTGCTTAGGGCGATTACGGGCGCGGGTTATGCGGCGACGATCTTGGAACTGTTTGTCGAGGGTTGCAGCTGCAAGACCCTTGGACAAACTTCCAGTGAATTTGGAAAAGGAATCGCTGAAGCCGTAAACAGACTTCTTCACAAGAGATGCAGCACCCTTGGCGACGCCGATGCCAAAGTCCTCAGGCTTGTCCGAGAGAATGAGGCCTTGGTAAGGTTCGTAGAAGACGTCAGTCAGTCCTGAGCTGATATTGTTGAACAGACCAACAGGGTTGCCGAGGAAGTCTGCGGAACCCAGGATCTTGTGAACCTGGTAGAGAACCTCCTGGCTGTAGTGGTTGGAGATATTCTGTGTCAGCGCAGGCACTGAAACTCTGACGTTGTCCAGCATGAGGGCGTTCAGTCGGATGGGTGCATCGTTGACATTGCCAATGGCCATCGTCATAATATTGAGGAAGAACATCAGGGGGTTTCGAGTGGACGTCTTGTCCTCGGCGTTGACGCGCTCTGTGCGCATGAAAGACAAATCTAGCTGCATGGGCTGGATGTTGAGCAGTTCGAAGTAGATGTCTTGACCGGACTGCTGTTGATTCGGCTCGGGTATGTCCAGCTCCTCGTCGCATAACGTCCCTTCCTCGTTGGTGTCTGACCAAGCGGCACCGGGAATGTTGGAGAAGTCAAGCACCGCGTAGACAAAGTCCTCGTCGAGTTCGATCGTCATCTGTTGCATCAAAACTGTTGCGTACTTGATGTAGAGCACGCCATACGAATCATCCTTGACTCTGGTCACCATGGCATGAATCGAAGGGTGTGCGTCCACCTCCTGCGCCCTCTTCGGGACCACACTGGGGTAGAGGATCATGGGGAACAAACCGCCGTAGAGCTGATTGTCGATCTGTATCCACTTTACGGAGAAGCTGACAGTCTGGTGAAGAGGCGAGTCGTGGTAGCGAAGAGAGACGTCTCTAAAGGTGACATAAGCCAATTCCTTTAGCTGCGAGTTGATGAGCGAAATTCCGATGCCCGAAAGTTTCAACTGGGCGCGGAACGTCGCTGTGGTCTCTTGGTCCTTGACCTCGAACCCATCGGTGCTTGTGCGAGATCCAGACTTTGACTTTTGCCGATACAGACTCTTGGATTGCCGGAAGTTGGACAGGATCAGCGTCTGAGTAGGGCCGTCGGCGGCAACGTTGATGTCAATGATCTTCTGCTGTCCGGAAGGTGTGGCAAACTTCATCGGGATCTGGTTGCCAATCTCCGCCAGCTTAACGTGGCGTTCTTTTCCGTGCGCGCTGATGATGATCTCACGGAACTTCGCTGCGGGGAAGTCCCAGGCGTATGGCATGATGCTGCGAGGAGGCAGCCGGTACTTGATGGGACGCCAGCCAGATCGGTCCTCCACGCCGTCGTCCTCAAGGCTAGGATTGGCCTGGAAGAACGTGAACTCGGTGTCGCTCTCGTTCCTCATCTGGTACGGCCAGTTCTTGGTCTCCATGCTGAGATGCAAGAAGATCGTCGCACCTTCCATCAAAATCTCGGCGCGAATCAGTCGTTGCCGCTGCCCTGCCTTGGCGATCTTGATGTGGGTTGTGCCAATGTCCGAGATGTTGAAGGGCGAAGTCCACTGGTTGTTCATTCCGGGATGACACAGAGAAAGTTGCTTGACGGCAGTCTTCTGCATGAAGTGCAGTGGCTGGTGTGCGCCCGGCTGAAGCGTCATGAATCCTGAGGAACTAGATTCCCGGACGTTGATTTCTTCTCCGAGTTTGTTCTCCAAGACGAACCTCGGGGCAAGCGTTACGACCTTGGTCATCTTGTACTTGCCCTCGCCCGCCTCAGTGGTGATGCCAATGTGTACCTCGGTATTCCTCGACGGGGATAAGAGGACCACCTCGGTCGTACTGCCAATGGCGTCGAAACTCTGAGGCTTGCTCCATTCGGAATCGGCAATCTGCAACAGAATACGATTCCTGTGGTCATCATTGCCGTAGGAAAACATGAACGGCGTCGCCTTGGGTCGGTCTCTCTCGGCCCTGTGAGACAAAGTCGACTGTCCTGCAGCAGGTCTGGCACCCTGCAAGAATCCCTTGGCCCTGATTTGCATATCGAGACCTGTCTTGTTCAAGATGACGTACGGGCTGTAAACCGTCACCCGGAAGGCACCTCCACTGTCGGGGATCTTATGGTAATGCAGCTTGAGGCTGAGCTGCAGGTTGTCCTCATCCTTGCAGACAAGTTTGTCTTCCTTCTTGAAGTCGTCCGACTGACCAGAGTTGATGATGGCGAAATCACTGGGCTTGAAGACGGTATCTTGCATGTCGACGCTGAGAAGGAGCAGATGTGAAAGCTCGACCACATGCACGGGACTGAGGCCGCCCTTGCGGAGGAAATTGGCCCAATCCTTTTTGGTGTTCTTGTCGTAGATGCGGTACTTGAAATCGTATGGCAGCAGGTTCTCGAGGATCACTGGCGGCGATAACTTAATTCGCATGTATGGGTAGTTCCTAGAGGCATTGTTAGTCACTCCAACTGCTGAGTTGTGCACGGTACTTACTTGGTCATCGGATTCGATCTGTCGAAAGTAGCGTTGAGCTGGAAGTAAAAGGGGTCACCATTCTCGCCCTTGCAGACCATCGTTCGTGTAGGCCTCTTCAGAAGATCTCTCCACCACAGAGTCTCGGACGACCAGGCATAGCCGAAGCCAGAGTCAGGTCGTACCAGCAGGGACTTGAGGAAGGCAGCACCGACTGGTGCAGGTCGGCTCTCACCAGGAGCAATCTTCTCAATCTTGAGAAGATGGCCCTCCTGGGCGTCGTAGACACCTAGTTCCACTGGAATTTGAGTGTTGTTCTCAACCACCAGAGGCGATCTGAAGGTGACATATTTGACGTTGTCCTTGCCCAAGGTGACCTCGACGAGAAGGCGGTGCAAAATATTGTCGGTCTTTGGCTTCAGACTGTAGATGACCTCACCCTCCCGGTTCAGCCTGACATTCTTGACTGGGTCAAAGCCGCTGCCTTCCAAATGAACGCCAACGGTTCCAGTGCTGCTTTCGCCCGAAAGATTCTCTCGCATCTTCTCCCACGGCTCGAAACTCCAAGGCGCTTCTTGTCCATCCTCGAGGCGGGCCGTCATGTTGTCTTCAGTCGTTGAGCTCTTTGACTGGACAACAATGTCGAACCCTGTGTAGTTGCGAATCCGGTAGGGCGCGTCGACACCGCGCGGCTTGCCGAGAACATCCTCGTCACGACTGAGGAAGGCGAATGATTTGGATGCCAGGGCGATGGTAGCCGTGGTCAAAGTTACGTCGAAGATCTTCTTAGAAGCAACGTCGATAGACATGAGGCCAGACTCTGAGTCTCTGGCCATGCCGATACCGACCTGCCAAGGCTCCAACAAAGGCTCCCACGCAGACTTGGAGAAGTTGTAAACATTGGTGTAAAGGTCGATGGCGGTCTCAGCCTTCAGGTTTGACGACCAGTCTTCAGCAGTAGCGGTGAAGTTCTTGATGCCCAGATCGAGAATCGGAAGTTCGTGCACGTCACCGATCAGAACCACACGAATCCCCTCGACTGTCGCCGAGAGCTCCTCGTGTCGGCGCGGTTGGGGCTGGACCGTCTTGCCCTGAGGGTCTTGTTGCGCTTGTTTAGCCTGTGACACCGCAACCTTTGCGGTTTTTGACTTCGACACCATGGTCTTGTTGGCGAGAGTTGACGGGCCCTTGCCGCTGGCTGTTCGCTGCTTAAGGCCAGCCTGGCGCAGCTGCTTCGCTTTCTCATCTGCGGCAGACAACGACTTGGGATCCTTCGGCTGCTGATCGGAAAGTTCGGTTGCTTTGCTGGCAATTTGCAAGGCTAGGAGGATATCGCGGAGCGAGAGGCGCAGAATTAAAGGCTCGATGTCGGCGTAAATGCTTGTAATATTCGGTTTGGAGCTGTCCATGGACATTTGCACCGAGAAGTCATCGATGATGCGAAGGCGAGAGTCTTCGAAGCGATCCATGCGACAGAGGAACATGCCAATTTCAGACACTTGGAATGTCAGGGCATGCTGCTGAGAGAGAAGGACCTGCTTGGTTCCGAGAACGATCGCCTCGGAGCTCGCGCTGAGTGGGTTTGCGATCAAGATGACTTGGGCGTCCACGATATTGACCCGGTAGGCGATGCTCATGGTACTCTGAGGCTTGTCCTCGGTTCCACTTTGAGTGCCGTCTCCTTGCTCCTTGCCACTCTTTTGGGATTGTGCTTTTGACCACGTTACTTGCATGGACTCCGCATCCGCATCAGACTCGTCTGGAGTGTCCAGCAGAGACTCGTCGTCGACCAACGAGGGTTCCTCAGACTGCAAACCAACCATGACGAAGTTCTGGATGGCGAAGAGGTAGTCGAGCGCGAAGATGATGCGTGGGCTGTCAATGGTGACAATGGCAATCAGGTTCCTCTCCTGACCACCCGACATCGTTATGCTAGCCATGAGCTGCTGGACTTCCTTGTTGGAAGACGTCATGATCCTCCTGAACTTGTTTGTTTCGCGAGGCCGGCTGTCGTGAATGGTGAAAGAGTGAATGAGAAACTCGCCTTCGAGAGAACCGTTGTTGAGCATCCGCGTCTTCAGCTTGGTTCCATCCAGAGAGAAGCGAGACAGGCTTGCACTCTCGAGCTCGCCAATTGGTTTGTCCTCGTGCGCCAGCAGGAGTTCCATACCGATGGTGTTGACTTGGAATACGAGGTCGAGCTGCGTCCATGTCTTGTCCTTGGGCGACAGCTCAGGGCCGAGGTCCACCAACTGCTGCTCATTGCTCGAGCTCTTATCAACTGGCAGTGATTTCGCTCTCTGGAGCGTGTCCTTGTCGACCTCTCGCTCTGCTTCCTCGTTTTGTTCGTCTGCGTTGCCGGCAAACGCAGCTGGGACGGACTTCGAAATCTCCATCAAGAAGCGGAGCTGGTACTGGGTGAGCTTTAGGTTAAAGTCAGACATGCTACCTTCGATCTCGAGCTCCGGTCGCTTCGTGCCGTCCTGATGCTCCGCATATGTTACATTGAAGCCCAGGTCAACCTTGTCGATCAGTTCAAGCTCCTCCGACACATCGCCGGGGTAGTTGAAGTCGGAAGTCAGACGAATATTGCGGATGCCGGCTGAGATCTTGGTCGCGATCTGAGACTTCTCGGAGTCATCCAAAGGTGCAAACTTGTTCTGGGCGTAGATCTCTCCCAGATAGGCGGTGATGACGTCTCGCTTAGGCTGACCGTGGTTCACCACTCGAGGGAAGACGACGATGGGGGTCTTGACCACGACGTCATACTTGAACCTGCTGGTGCTCTGTTGGATTTGGTTCGCTTGAGACGCAGCTGCTTGACGCGCAGCATTGTAGATGGCTTGCATCTTGCCGAACTTGACCAAGAACTCGATAATCTTCCTGAAAGGCTCTTCGAGGAAGTTGAGCTTCACGGACCCAGCCCTGAGGTACACCGAGGAGTCATATCCGGGGTATGCCTTCTTATTGGTAGCGTCGAAAGTCTCGTAGCGGAAGTCTGCAAGCTCATCTCCTTGGATAGAAATGAGCTGTCGCAAGTTGGAGCTCTCAGGGACGCCCTGGTTGATGTCGTCGACCAAGTTGAGGTTGCCCAGCTTAGCATTCACCCGCATCGTCTTGCCGAGGAGGAACACACCGACGTCAGCATGGTTGAATGAAAGTGTTGCCAGGCGGATGCCGTCGTTATTCAGAATCATCCTGATACTCTTGAGGTCGACTTTCACTCTGATGGAGCCAGTGTTTGCCGGAGCATCTTCCGGCGGGGCAACCACTTCAACTTCGAGCTCTTCATCGTCGTCCTCCGAGTCTGAGATTGCTTTCTGCTCTTGTGGCGAGGCGGCATCGTTGTTGTTACCAGTGAAAGTTGCCAAGATGAAGTCCAGGAGAGTCAGCAGCGTCTTTCGCGTGACGACGAGGTTAATGGTGGAAATTGCCGCCGTAACATTGGTCTCTACCCCTTCGTACACCGGCATGAACTCCGGGGACAGCCTGTTCACCTTGGTGAACTTGACGTTGACAAGACTGCGGTTCTGCTCGCGATCATCGGGATCGCCCGAGGACACAATCGACTTGAACTCGGCGGAAGGATTGTCGACGAAGTCGTCCATCGTGACCGAACCAAGAGAGACTTCAGCGGACATGTCGTAAGGGCGCAGGTAGAAAAGAAGGTCAAAGTTTTCGGCGACGAGTTCGACCAGCAGCTGATCGGGCTTCTTCTTGTCTGGGTCACTGCGGTAGAGGGAGCCCTTGAGGGTGTCGACCTTGAACTTAAACTCGAAGGACCGCTGTTGCAGCTTGAGTTGCTCCTTGTTGTCCCGGCCTCCATCGGCATCCTCAAACTCATCGCTGTCATCATCGTCTTCGTCGATGACGATGGCAGTCTGCTGTTGCATGAAAGGAAACTGTGAGGACCGGCGGCGGGAAGGCTCCTTACGGGATCGAGACCGAGTCGAGGCTGTGCTCAAGCCACGAGGTCTAGTCGTCACGGTCTGCTCCTGGGAGTTTGTGATCTGTGGCTGCTGGTCGTCTTGTCCGCCAAACTTGGGAATAGCTACGTCGATGATGCGCATCAGGTTCTTGTACTTCGTATCCGAAACAGTTGCGTGTAGTATTGGCAGGTGGCCCGAGACCTTGAGCTTGGTCAAGTTTGGTGCCTTTGGCAGAATTGACGTCTCGACCACGAAGTCCACGTTGATGCGCTCGACCACGTGCAGATGCTGGGTATCGTCCTTCTCCGCGAGCTGAGCCTTTGTAACTTCGATGGAGGGTCCTATCAGGACTTGTGTGGAGGAGAGCTTCACCAGGAACTTGTCGTACATGACAGATTCCAAGCGCTTGAAGTCTTCATCCGTGTATGACTGCCGCTGCTTCGACTGAATCTGCTTCATGGTGCTCTGGTCCACCAGTTCACTGTTAACGCTGATGTGACCGGCATCCAGAATGAGACAGGTGGACTCCTTGACCGCAATGCTGACTGGAACAATGATCAGAGGGGCCTGTAGGTCAAGCTGGGCATTGATGGTCTTGTGTTCCTCAAGCGCGAACTCGAGGCCTGCGCGCGTCTGCTCCCTGAATGTCTCGACTGTGGCTCCGGCAGTCTCCATGAGGGCAGTGATGGATTCCATGTGCCTTTCGGGTGGCCTGAAGAAGTCTGCAACGCCCACGACGAAGTTTGGATTCCACACGATCTCAAGCGGTTTGAGAGAGCCCGACAGTGCTATGTCTCCCTCTCGGTCGATAGGGTTCTGTTCCACCTCGAAGTGGAAGAAGGGTTCGTCCTCGTTGTCTTCCAACTCCTCGATGGTCAGCCGCTTGTGGTCGTGTATTTCCGGCGCGTCTTTGACTCGAACGATCTCGGGGAAGAGGGAATCGGGCGTGGTTCCATCATTGACACGCAGGCCGCCGAGACTCACGTCGGCCAGGAAGGAGTCGGGCCGCTGTAGGACCTTGGCCTTGAAGACATCAAAGTGGAGGCTGAGAAGGTCGCTTCTCTTTCCATCGTGGCTCTTCTTGAGTGTGAAACTTCCTGTGCTCAGCCACGCTTCGACCTGCATCTTGATAGAGTCTCGAGGTACGTCCACAGATTCGGCGATAGCAGTCTTCTCGTCCCAGTCGATGGCGTCGTAGAGTTCCTTTCGTTGCTCCTCTGTGATCTGGGTATTTTCGTCCGTTTCCTGGGGTTCCGGCTGCTTGGCACCACCACTCCAAACCCAAGACATCCATCCTTGCTGCTCCTGCTTTGGGGGCTGGTTCTTCAAAGCAGCGGCGTTTTCCTTCTTGAGCTGGTTACGCGCCAAAGATCTCCAGAACCGCAGGTCTTCGTAGTCGAGCTTCCACTCGAGCTTGGTCATGTCTTCGTTTTCGTCTGCCGTGAGTTGCTGCTGCTGCTTCCTCTTCTTGAACAGCTCGATATAGCGGATGCGATCGTCACGTCGCTCTTTGAAATAGTCCCACGACCACCTGCGATTTCGATCATGAATCTTGCTGAGCACCGCATCTCCCGCAAACTTGAACCAAGCCTTGGGATCCTCCTTGGGTGTGACGCCCTTGGGCTGATACTTCTTGTATTCCTGGTGGCGGATGAAGTAGTGGAAGAGATCCACCATCATCAACCCGTCGCGGTACTGGTCGTCGTCTATGACCAAGCCGATTTCCTCGAAGAGCAGGCTCGCCTTCGCCTTGGGGACGTGCACGTCGCCGGTCTTGTCGAGGACAATCTTTGCTTTTCCATTGACGGGCCGCAGGATGAACTGGTGGCTGAGCTCGGTGTCCTGCGTTGATCCTATCAAGCTCTTAAACTTGTCTACCATCTCGTCATGCGGCATCGGCGGCTTGTCACCCGTGTCAACTTCGCGTCCCGGGCCTAGAAGCTCCGTGTCCGTGTTCCAGTACACGGCAAGGGCGCCGAGGGTCGCGAGCTTGTGGGTGCTCTTTGTGGAATCCTGGATGAAAGTAGGCTTCCACTGGCCATCGGTGCTGACGGCACTGAACTCTTCCAGCGTGACACCGAGGGCGAAGGGGTGGCCCGGGGCCGAGATGGAGTCCTCGTATCTGATGTGGATGTTCTTGACCGTGACCTGTAGGTTGTCGACGATCTTGGTCACCAGGCTCTGGGTGAAGCTCTGGCTCTTCTTCTGCTCCTCCTGGCTCATACCCTCCTGAGATCTCTCCTTGAGAAGCTCAGCCGAGTCGAGCTTTTCCATCTTTATTCTCTGCTTCCTGCGCTCTTCTTCTTCCTCGTCATAAGCCGCTTCCTCCCTTGGGGAGGCCAGCAGGAAGACATCTTCGATAAAGACCTTGACGGGAGCACCGCGCAGGTTGGACCACGGGATGATGAGGGTCAGTTCGCCGAGGTGGCCCTCCATCACGTTGAGGGGCAGCTTCAGCTGGTCGAGGGCTTCCCTCCGCAGCTCGAGGTTCTTGAGCTTGACATCGCCGGACCAGATTCCAACCTTGAGCTGTGCCGGATCGAAGTTCTTGACGTACATGCCCAGGAACCTGTTGAGCAGGCCGGCAACGAGTCCCTCCAACATGGTGTGTATATGGCGCCGTTACCCTGGCGAGGGACTCTCAATATTGGGGTTCTATGGCGCGTCGGCCGTTCGAGGCATGGGAAGGGAGGGACAGATTCGGAAAGTCGGAGGGGCCGACGGCGAAGGGCGGGGTCAGGTCGAGAAGCAGAGGGTCTTTGCCGTCATAAAAGAGGCGTCGGTAGATGGGGCTCGTGAGAATGGGGTCGTTTCGAGTCGTGATAAATCGGATGGGTATCTTATTTTTCTTCTCTCTCGATTAGTTGTATCGTTCGTTGACAGGCGTGCTGTGCCGTGTGCCGTGTCCCCCGGAATGGACGGTAACGCAGGGGGAACCGCCAAGTTGGAGACTGTCGGGGAATCAATCTAGACGGACAGAGTGCGATCTCTGACAACAGTGTATCGCAGTATGACTGCCTGCCGTCGTCGTCGGGGCTGAATAGCGGTGGCAGACAGGGTTGGGGTCGGTCTGGACTGTTGGCGAACTGGGCTGATGGTGGAACAGTTTGGGTGCTCTGGAGGTTTGTTTGTGCATGATGACGCTGCCTGATTCCCGATGCTCCCCCGCAGTGCCAAAAACAGGCCGCCAGCTTGGCTCGGACTGTGGCGCTAGCCCTTGTGAGCCACGGCAGGGTGGGCCTACTATATGGTAGCTAGATTGGGACTAGCGTCATTTGATGCTGTGTTATTCCGGAAGGCGCTCAACTGTCACAACGACTGCTATGAGGGTTCATAGTAGCAAGTAAAAATAGAGAAAATGATCAGAAAATCAAGTGTTTAATCATTTACTACTTCAATCAGCTACAAGTTATATCAGGGGCCAAATAAGTGATGCCAGAGCAAGTTAAGCCATCGCAACTGCCCTGCCTCGGCATCGGCACCGATTCAGAAGCTTGGGCCACTTATCCCTAGCACCACCCCCATCCAGCTGCCGGTTCGTCCAATGCGGAGACTCTGGCCCGGGTGTGGACATGAACGAGGTCTCCACATTACGTCACTAGGTACCTCACCCAGCAGCTGGAGCTTCCGGCAGGTGCGTACCTATTTCGCAGCGCTTGCCTTGCCCTGTGATGGCAGCAGTGTAAGGGACGGGGAGCTCCTGCCTTGCTTCTTGTTGGCCGGGGCGACCTAGTGCCGTCTTGCCTTACATCAACGTGAAGCAACCTGCAGTGCCGAGGAAACCAGATAAATTTGTGTCGCTGCTCTCGGCCTAGGCATCTTGTGATCCTGCGATACCAACTACCACCGTTGAACGCCAAACCCTTCGACCCAGGAGGAATTGGTTAATTGCCTTCCTCGGATTCTTTCCAGCGCTCGATTGACGCCCGCAGATCCTCCGTCTGAGCACAAGCTCCCAGACCTCCCTCTCCAAACGCCAACCATCACAGAGTTCACATCACGATGCTTCGCACCTCGCGACAGCTGCTGCGCCTCGCTCCGCGTCAAGCGGTAGCTCCCTCGATTGTTCCCACGGCCTCATTCTCGACCAGAGCACCCAAAGGCGCCATTGGTCACCCCAGGCGCCCATCTACCGCTCTCCAGGCCCGACTGTCTCCCTTGGCACTTCAGGCGCGTTATACCAACTCACCGTACGACAAGATCGACAAAAAAGCCGAGGCGGAACTTGCAAAGAAGAAGCTTGAATCGAATCCGGAGGAGGTCACGACTGAGTCCTCGCGACGACACTTGTTTGAGCCGGCGCCCGCCAATCCTGAGCAGGATGTCGACCTCACGGCGGGGCTGAAGCAAGAAGCGGTACGGTGGCCTCCTACGACTGGTTCGCGCATTCCCAACTGACAGCTTGGTGACAGAACATCGTCAAGGACACGTTCAATCTCAGCGAGGTGCCCAGGGAGCCTTACGCACTCGGACTGGCCGGAACTTTGCCCTACCTTGCGACCTCTCTCAGCACCGTCTACCTAAGTTGGGACCTCAACCTCGAATGGCCATCCAGCTCCACCTTTCTCAACACCATCTACATGAACCCTGACTCGGCTAAATGGTGGCTGAACGTACTGGAGCCCGTCCAATTGGGATACGGCGCCATAATCATCTCCTTCCTCGGTGCCATTCACTGGGTGAGCATGACGTCCTGTCTTTGCCGGTGGACGGTGGATAGCTAACAACTATAGGGCCTGGAATACGCAGAAAAGACCCCCTCGGCGGCGCGAACAAGATTTCGATACGGCATGGGTGTGCTCGCACCCGTCATTGCCTGGCCGACGCTGCTCATGCCAATCGAATACGCCCTCACCTCGCAGTTCGCTGCCTTCACCTTCCTATATCTCGCCGACACCCGTGCGAAGAACCGCGGCTGGACGCCTCAGTGGTATGGAGTATACCGCTTCGTTCTGACAGCGATTGTTGGAGCCTCCATCTTCATCAGCCTGGTTGGCCGCACCAAGATTGGCAACGCCCAGCCTCACATTGGGGAGGGATTGGCAGAGAGCATGCACAAGGCCAAGGGTGACACATCTCGCAACTGGGCCAAGCTGGAGGAGGAGGAAAGGGAGCGAGTGAAGAAGGAGAAGGAGGAGGAAGAGAAGAGGAAGAAGGAAGAGGAGAAGAAGGCCAAGCAAGAGGAGAAGAAGAAGGGTAAGAAGGATGGGTCCAAGGACAAGGGCAAGAAGGAAGGCAAGGAGGCTGAGAAGAAGGATGACTCTGAGGAGAAGGAGAACGACAAGAAGGAGGAGGAAGGTGAGCAGAAAGACGAGTCCGAGTCCAAGGACGAGGGCAAGAGTGAAGACAAGTCGGAGGATAAGGACAAGGGCAAGGAGGAGTCCAAGGATGACAAGAAGGAGAAGAAGGATGAGAAAAGTGACAAGAAGGAGAAGGACGAGAAGAGTGACAAGGAGAAGAAGGAGTAAATGTCTTTGGGTTTCTGACACATTGGATCTCGAGCGAGCATTTCTTTTGTCATGATGCAGGGCAATGCGGCACATCGTATTGTTCATCTACAGCGTTTAGGTATCTCGATTCGGTAGCAAGCTATTTCATTCAAAGGTTTTACAAAGATTCCCGTTGACAATAGCAGTTAGCCTTCACAGCAGTGTTGGGTAGTGGGGAGTTGTTGCGAGCGACGAGATATTACGACCCATACGCGAGCGCATCACACCCGCCTCGCCAACATACCGCAACACGCTCGAAGACAACAACGGCAACCAGGGCGAGGCAGCAAAGTATAGAAAGAAGCTGGACCCCATGCCGTTTTCTCTCACAATACGATCCGCCACATTTCGGGAACAAGCTATCAATGCGCATCCACATCAGGACGCAATTCCCTCGCAGGTTTCAGAACAATCCCCATCGAAGAAACCACTTCGACTTTCGGGGACCCCGACGCGCGGGCAACCAGCTCATCTCAACACCCGTCCCTCCTGTTTCCATCCCCGGATCGTGCAGCTGACGCGCGGCTGATGTTTTCTTGTCTTCTTTCAAGGACAGCGAAACGGTGACAAGGGCTTGCGCTGGCAGGAGCGGCGTCCGAGCACCGCGGACATCCGGGTGTTCGCGGGGGGTTGGGAAACAGGATGCATATCACGGTGCCAGCGCATGGCAAAGTAAGCTCGATTGCGAAAAAGTACCGTTTCGAAAGCCGGAGGGGCCGGACAATACAGGAGATACAACCAATTTCCAACTGGATTTCAATCTGGGTGTAAGGGTCCATGCCATTCTCTCTCCAGACTTTCGCGACGGCTTTTGGTGGAACTGCCGTGTCTTCCGGCGGAGCCCGCGAACCCCACATCTCCGCGCCCGTCGGAGCAGGAAACCCGCCCCACCTAGGGCCCCGATCCGCCCGATCCGAACGAGGCACCTCGGTCCACCTAGGAAAGGGAAGAATCAGGGAAAAAAGCACCGATGGTCGCCGAATACTCTTCAAAATTCCGTACACCGATGATTCCGATTACTTCCACGGAAAGTAAAGCAGTCAAGTTCTGCGTCCTTCCATCCCTTGGCATTTGGGCTGAAATGGGCCCCGCAATACCGTTTCGTCGTTTGCTGCGTCCATCATCGATCGCAGTCCGATTAGATTCATCAGACCCACGGATTTTTTTTCCCACAGAATCTTCTGGCGTTTCAAAAGCAGGGCTGGCGAAAAAGCTCGCTGCCAATGCACAGCAGCAGCAGCAGGCACGGCCTCGGCTCTCCCGTGTCTGGCAGAGAGACCTGAAGAACGCATGAAGCAAAGCAAAAAGAGCGGTCCGAGCGAGAAGTTCTCCTGCCTCTCCCCGCGTTCGTCGCAGCTTTTTTCTCAGACAGAAAAGTTCTCTGCCGTTCGCCTTAAATTTCTCAGCGATCTGGCTGCTATTTTGGAGATGGCGAAGTACTGTTGTAGGAAGAGGTCAGCTGGGACCGCCTGGACATTCGTAGGAAGTAGTAATTAGCACTCCTCCTAGGTCCGGTTCACGCCCCCTCCGGACTGCGCTCCGATCCAACACCGATCCCCCGTCAGCACCAGCCTTCGATTCGACATCGTCACGAGACGGGAATTCCCCTTCTAGCACACCGCCCTATGTGAAGCGCAACGGCACCGTCTTCGTCCGTTTTTCTCACGTAATCCACCCTTTCGCCATCAAGTAACCTAGCCTTACCCCTTTTCTAGCGCGCTCATCATTCAATCCCACGACTCGTGTCGACGTTGTGTGATCAGCGGTGCGGTGACGTGGGGGCAAAGAAAAGAAGAGTTCATCCACGGAACTCTTCCGTCTAGCATTGCAAAACAGGTAAATTTGGATCTCGGTCAAAAACCATGTGGCATAAGGCGGACGTCAGCCGCGGCCGGGAATGTTTAAGCTACCTTCGCCTCACTTGATGACGAACTAATTCGCCAATCTTCGCCCCCCTTCCCGTTGGGGGATGAAAAGAAAAAAAAAAAAAAAAACTCTACCAGATGCCCGGGTTCCTCGCCTTCCGCTGCATTCGCCTGACACGTTTGGGGGGAGGGGAGGCGTGGGAAAACGGTTCTCTACGAAACGATGCCGCCATTGCCAGCCGAGACGTTATTACTTGGAGACGCTCGGCACGGCACAGGAAACAAGCAGCCAAACGTTTTGCTGAAGATGTTCGACGTGTGCTTGCTGGGCTGGCCGTACCTGTTGATGTCGTCATCATCCGCCCGGACCGTGGCCCAGCGGGTATGCAAAAACCCTCTTCTCAAACACACGCCCACGGGAAAGAAAAAACAAAACCCTGAAAACATCGCTGTAGAAGCGGGACTCAATGCCGTCAGACTTATCCCTCACGGCTCAACAGACAACCCCGGCCAGCGCGCGAGGGCGGCACGGCGCATTATCCTGGGTCCACGAGGAGTAACCTATTGCGCGGGTGACGGCGGCGGCGGCGGCGGCGGCTGCCGGGGTTGTTGAATTCCCACTTAGTGCATGTTAGGCGGCCCGATGCTGTTGACGTCATGGCCGCGGCGCCGCGGGGGGCGTCCAGCATCTTCAGCTCGTCTCGTCCAGTCTTGATGATTGTTTCCAACAAAAAAGAAGCCCACATCATCAAAAAAAAAAAAAAAAAAAAAAAAAAAACCTTGGTTTTCCAATCCTTCCAGTGGCGAGCTGTCACATCGCCCCTCCTCTCTTCTGCTGGGCGGAACCGTTTTGAAAGTGGAAGCCTGGGGGAAAGATTGAATGAAATGTACCTGCCAAGCCCCCGCAGCCGCACCGGACGACCTCCGTTTTACACGGAAGAACCACCTACTGGAGGACACCGCCGCGCACCGCATCTCTCACTGCCCGATGGACCGGCTCCGCCCATGCAGAGCCTCGCCCGCGCCTGCTATGCCTTGCAGTGGTATCACAGAGCACATCTTTGTTATGCAGCATGGGTCGTCGACCTCCTCTTACTGAATTACGTAGTGATGTACAAATCTCAGCGAGCGGGGGGTTCGTTCCTGTGTTTCCCTCCCCCGGGGTTCGTTTTCCACTCCTCACCCCCTCTTGTTGCTGTATTAGTGATACATGTCAACACGTAGTAGTAGATCTTGCACTTTGCGGAGAGTTTTATCACCAAGGATCGTCAATTCCGCTGCGGCTCACTGCTACCTGAACGGGCGGGGGAAATGGCCCGAGTGGGAAAATGCTCGCGGCAAATCCTGACTCTTTCGTGTGTGCATAATTCGACAAAGAGGTTTCTGTGTCATCTGTCAGAGTATCAGACATTTTCCCACATTGGTGTAAAAGTAAGCCAAGTACCACCTCGTCCTTAGTCAGATGTCGTTCCCGGCAGGCAGGCGACGTAGTCATGTCACGCGCACATGCCTCCCCCCTCGACCGGCTGCGGCCGTGTCAGCCCTCTTCTTCTTGACTAGAAAAATGCCATGCCTCGCAGCTCTCCGCCGATCGCACGCTCTCCCTCCGTCTCTGCAATGTCACTGGCTCCTCCGTCCCGGACTGCCGTAGCACCAGCGAGGCTCCGGGTTGGCCTCGTGACACGGCCACCGTGGGCTCTCAGCCTGTATCTTCTTGTGCTCCCCCCGCCGGCCCCGGATCCCCGCTCCCTTAATGGGGGGGGGGGGGGGGGGGGGGGGGCTACACCGAATAGTATTTGGTCACCTCGCGCGTGCAGGTGATTTGAGGCCATACGCACGCAAAGGAAATCGAGATCTGAGGGGAAGTTTTCACATGCGCGAACTTCTCCAAAGCGGGAGAACCAACCTGCGGGCCTCGTGCCCACCGCTCTCGCTGCCTTGGTTTTTGTGGCCTTCACCGACGATATTGCGTGCGTCGTCAGGCGCGGCCCGCAACGAAAAGGCGGGATTTGCCCAGGATTTGTTTTTCGTCCGTACACTATTAGTGTACTATAGTAAGCAAACGTACAAACGGAGGGGAAATGTGAGATCCGGCCAAGAAGGACGACGGCAACATGTGCCACACCCCCCTCTCCGGAGTTGAGTCCTCGAATCCTCGGCATGGAGTTTTCTACTGTACGTACAAAAATGGTACCGTATCCGTAGTGCGGGGGGGGGGAAAAAAGCTCGCAGCCGCCCGACCTGCAGCCGACGTTGCAGAAGTCACTACAGTATCGCCAACGGCTCAATCACGTCCATTCTAGAAACGCCTGGGAAACAAACGCCAAGATATCGCCGGTCTTGGTCCGAAGGGAACATTCTCCGACAAGAGTCAGTCAAACCTGTGATGAACATTCAAACCGTGGCCTCTTGTAGCGAAGGGGCATTTCCCCTGCAACGGAATCAAGCCCGGAAAGCACAGTCCAAGGGGGGCGGCGCACGTTGGGTTGCTCCGATAGCTTGTGATAAGAGAACGAGGGAAGAAAAAAAAAATTTGCTCTTGATTGTCGTTGAAGATCTTGCAGTGACTGATTCAGGCCGTTTCACACGCGGTGGTTGCAGCGGTGGGTGAATGAGTCGGATCTGCCTGACCATCGTCTCTCGGGGATGCCCGAGCTGTGATGAAGCGTACGGGGGAATATACGTAGTACCTACTTTGGTGTATCTATGCTCCAACGTGGTTTTTGAATTGCGACTCTAGAAGACTGTCATTGCTCGCGTGGGAAATTGAGACGATCATGTACGTGCTTCGAGCCATTCAGGAGTTTAAAGGCGCGACAAGAGTCGGTCTATCAGGCACTTTAGACTCTCTTCTCCGTGTTCCGTGTCGACCCCAGATTGGTCCGAAATACGGTTGGTGTGCAAAAGTACGGTTGAGTGCGCGGAGTTTAAACGGAGCTCTGAAGACGGGCCGGCGTGGGAGTAAAGAAAACGGTTCCGTTTTCCGCAGGTACTTCCCGTCCGGGGCAGTCAACCACCAAACTTGGCGTGGACAAATGGCGCCGAAGCACACCGAGCACGCCCCCCTCCATTACGGTCGACGGGCTATCGTTCTCCAGAGATTTGCTGTGCAGACAGTAGTACTTCGTCTTGTATCACCCATACCTTTTCGTGCATGCGCAAAGCACCCTAGGAAAACGCGGGGGGAGGGGGGCGAAAGGGAAGGACGGGATCCCAAGAGATCGCCCGGCTACAGAAGGACCCTGATGCACAGCATCCACTGCAACCCGACCGCAGTGTTTTCTGATCTATCCGCCGCCTTTTGGAGCGGAGGAAGGTAGGTCGGACAAGGAGGTGAGTCGCACGACGTGCTGCAGTGGAATCATACACCCAGCCACAGACGCGCGCGAGGGTCTTTGTGTGTTTGTTGACTGTCAATGATGTGCGCGTCTTTCGGCGTCGAAGCATCGCGGGCCGATGATTTACGGCCGAGGATACACCTCCCTCTCTACAGATTGTTGAGGTGCGGCCGGGACCAACAAGACCATCCTCCCGCCCTTGGGAGGAGGAGGGGGACACGGGATGGTGCTGAACCCCCCAAGCTTGCGGCATCGTGATCTCGACTCTGTGGGTGTGGTTGGATGGAGAGAAAGAATAAAGGTCGGCGAGGTCACGAGCTTTTTCTCGGATACCGTGACACCGGGGGGGGGCCAGGTGAGCGGGCGGACGGGCGGGCGCGCGGCCGTGATATTCTCGCGATGTCCGGGCCTGGTGACCGCTTCGGGAAGGGGAGGCATGGTAGGGCCCGGCGGCTACGCATATGGACCTGGCCGTGACATGGTTGGACTTTCTGCTGATGGCTGTATGTCGACATCTTGTTGATGGAGTGACTCGGCCGCGGAGGGGTTTTTTGCACATTTGTCGTAAGATACTTTCTAATGATGAGCAGCCTTGACACCCGACACAAGACTGCCCGCCCTTGGAAAAACGTGGGCTAAGGTTAGGCAGGGGACTGGTGATGCCTCGGGCGGCGGTGGTTTGCTTACTTTTGCCCGCCTCGTAAAATGGTGTTCTTACTTGTCGTACCACATCGCCGACCACCCCCTACGCGAAGACGATGGACGATGTGCCGAATAGGCCAAAAAGTCTAAATCCTTTTGAACGAGTCCTTGTTGGTCGCTGCGGAAAGGCAACCGCCAGACCGAGGAAAGCGAAATGCAAGGCCGTCCGCCCTGCGAGATGGGCGTTTTTGCTTCGGAACCGCGATGGCATTACACACGTACAGCAGCAGTATTGTCACAGCAGCAACTGATCCGATGGGTGTTCGGTGGGAGTAGGTCTCCGATATCAGTCCGTACACCATGATATGATACCATTCGTCAGACTATGCGAGGCTCAACTAAGCCACCGGAGACGAAGCCCGACCAGCTCTCATCCGGGGGACAGATGGAAACGCACCCAATAACAAGGTCTCGGGAGAGGTGTGAAGAATTCCAAAAGCCTATTTCCTGCGAGGGGGGATGAAGGAGACGCCCTGGACCTCACCATCGCGGGACGAAATTCGCACCATTCAATAGCGCCCGATGCGAGACATTTGGCGACAATGAAGAATATGGGTGGCGCGCGGGCGCCCGAACGGTTGAGATGGCCGCCAGCGAGTCTCGGGTTCGACGCGCCGAAGAACCCCACGCCAATATCAAATATGAATTCTTCCTTTGAGCATCCCGCGGGAGGGATGGCGAGATGGAATGGTGTACGTGGGAAAGCCGTGGGATGAGATCGTGCGACTGGTGGATATTATCTCCCTAGCGTTGGGGAAAAGTCTCCCGAGTGCGCCTGCCCCCCGAATTTGGGGGGAATTGCCACGTTTCCAGTTCATCGCAATCGCCAGGATACGGGGGGTGACAGCTCTGTAGGAGATGTATGTGCAGAGAGCTAGCGGTTACGGATACCGCCCTGACGGTTCTGCTGATACGTACTTCCCGTGCAAACGTTTCCGAGTAAGATGAGGGGGAAAGGAAGGAAGCTGCGGCTAGGCTTCCGTGGAGGGACAAGACGGCGCCGAGGCCAAAACGGAACGGGGAACGGAGGGGGGCAGCTCGTGGCCTCAGCTGAATAGCAGCAGGGCGCCGGTCCAGAGAGGGACACCTGCGCGAGATGGATGATACGGGGGTCGAGTAAGGGTTGATCTATTATTGTACACTATCGTTATCGTATCGATATCGTACGGGTGCAGGCATGAATGGCGGTTCGGATGTTTGGACATTGGCGATTGATTGTGTACTGAGGCTGATGGAAGGAGATTGCAATGTCCACCTTGATGTCGCACAGCGATGCGCGGCGGTACCCCGGATGACGGGCCCCCGATGCGAGATGACAATCGGCAGGACGCGTCTTGATTCTGTCTATCGTCTCTCCATTCTCTTGTCCATTCGGGCATGTGGATACATCGGCGTCTTCGGGCTCCAGTTTCCAAGTTTGATGCTCGATGGACTCGAGTCTCCAGTTGGTTTAAAGTGATGTTTGGTCGTCGTCCGATCATCCAAGGTCCCCTTCATCAATCAAAACGATCGATATATCGAAACGGGCCGAGGAGAGAGAGGAAACGAAGGGACGCTAAGGCTGAGGAGCAAAAAGTGGGAGGAGAGTGCCGCGTAGCCACCGGCAGGCCAGAGAGCTTCAGCCTTGGCTCCGTCGCCCGTCAAAGAAGCTTTCCCACATCTTACTGCTGGTGATACACACGCCCTCACTTGGTCGGTCATCTTCCGCAACGGAAACAAGAAGACCTCGCAACCTCGGTCTTCGACGACGCTGCAAATCAGTTTCCCGAGTTAGAAGGCCCTCGCGAGCCGGCTGAGGGTGTGGCCAAGCGGCATGGTGAGCTTGGGGCTGTCGATCGCCGGCGGCTCTTTCTGCGCTCCGAAGGTGAGGGCCGCCGTGCCGCCTTGGGTTCCTCAACTGTTGGCCCTTGGTGGCCCTTGGTGGCCCTTGGTGTTGTGAATGTCACTCACTACACTGGATAAAACAAAACGCGAGCACAACACCAAGAAAAAAAAGAAAAAAAGAAAAAAAAAGGGCCTCCGCACTAACGAAAGCCGCTATCGGTCTGTCATTGGCGGGCGAGAGACGGAGATAAAAATTGGCAGGCGACAGTGACACACAGCCAGGACGGTGGAGGTGAACTGTGGACGAACCGTGCGGTATCCAGTTTTCCTTCTGATGGAGACGCTGGTGGGGACTGATTGGTGCAGCCCTGCCGTCAGGGGTTTGACAGCCAAGACCTGGTCCTGGAGCACGTACCCGGGGGGAACACTGAAGGCGACGCAAGGAGGCGCCGTATCCGTTTTGTCGGACACGGCCACGGCTGCTGCCTCTCTTTGCTGCTAGCACTGGCACGGGAGGGACCGTTACCGATTCTCCGTTATGTATCTGTGTACGGTTGCATTTGCTCACCTCCAGTACCGTATTCCATCCAGTCTCCCCTCCGTCGTCTTAGGTTTTCGCCTCTATCAGATCCCAACGAAAAAAAGAGGCCGTTAAACCGCCCGACGCGCCGTCGCCGCCGCCGCAGCAGCAGCCACGGGGGGCGGCTTGTATATCGCTGAGGCTTTTTAATCGCTTTCGCTATCTCCGCTTGTTGCCAGGAGAGGAGCAGGGTCCGAAATCTCCATCAGATCCCCCGAGAGACCGCGGAGCAACAAGCTCGGGGATCAGAGGCTTCGCCTCCGTATGCCCAGAGGACTTCAGGGCCCCAAGGGCGGCCGAGGCTGTACGACACCCCAGGCGCAACAGGCCCCTTCTTCACCCGCCTGAAGAGGGAACCGGCCCCTCCCTACGAACTCGGACAGTGGACGGCGACCAGGCGGAAAACCTGGGGAGGGAGACAGAGGGGAGGGGCAAGGGGGCGCCAGGGCGTAAGAACGGGCAGGGCTAGTTTAGTGGATGTAATACGGTACGGTACGGTACGGTACGGTGCGGAATACATTGGCTTGCATTCCAGGCGAAAAAAAAAAGTACATCGCCACCTGCGATAAGGGGCGGGGTACTTCCGTCTCGGCGCGGCGCGGCGCAGCGTCGCAGGGTCGACACGCCCCCCAGTGACAGCGACGGTGACAGAATTTACGCCCAAGTGCCCGCGTCATTACTTGCCGCCCGGCTGAGTATTCGCTCGCTGCAATCCTCGGCGTCGCCTCCGAACGCGCCCTTGTGCTCCAATGCCGTCGATCTTACATCGTCGTCGTCGTCGACGGACTCGCTTTCGCCTCCCGTAAGCTCCAAGACTTCTTACTTACGTCCGTCAGCTGTAGATCGTCCTCTCGTATGGGAAGTAAAAAGAACCGCGGCTCCGCCTTTCTTACTGTGAGATGTTGCTTATTTTCTTGGTCCAATTTTCCGATCTGCTACTCGCATGTAATCGTTGCTTTACCGCCTCTTTTTTTTTACTTGTGTGTGAGACGGAACACGCAGCATACCCAGGCGTGCGTCTTCGAAATAAGAAAAGAAGAAAAGGCCAAAAAAGGAGTGCGAGTAACCATCACGAAAACCCCGATTAGGAGAAATCGCGAACACGAAACGCACTAATCACTCGTATCTATCTCTGCCCGCTTTCCAATATTGTACACTTCCCTGTCGCGCGTATACCCGTCTTGCACGCATCTATTGTACGGACTATCACAAACTATCACCACCTTGTTCCTCCCAATACCACTCTGACGAGCAACCATCGTCGTCGCCTAAGTGCATCTCTTATTCAGCCATCGGACTGTCAGACACCGAAAAAAAGTGCTCAACCCCCTCAGTTGTACCATCGTCGGCCCACGATCCAGGCCTCCCCAGGCCTCCCCAGAACCCCCAGGCCTAGCAGTTCTGCATTCCGAAAGCCCCTAAGGTCCAGACCGACGGCGAGCCTTAATTTGAATCCGCCGACTCTTATTTCGTTAGGCTGCGTCCGTCCGTCCGCTTCTCGTCGTCCACGTCGGCAGCAACCCCCCCCCCCCCCCCCCAATCCTCTCCAATCGCCAGCCGCAGTCCGGTCCAGGCGCAACATCTCCAACCGTCCCCTCGGCACGACTGCATCCCGCGACAGCCACACTTTCGCCGATTCAGCCCTTTACCGAAGCTTGTTGAGAAGCATCACCACCCTCTGATTTGACCGAAGACGGTGGTACCGACCAAAGCAACCTATCCCGTTCCGGAAACCCCCGCACTATTCCATCAAGCCCAGCCCAGCCCAGCGCCGGCCACCTCGCCTGTGGGAAGACGACGACGGCAACGACGCAGGACAGCACAGCAGCAGTCAGCCCGAAAGGCGGCCGTCGGTGACTCTTCAGGTCGCCATTCTCCTCTCCCATCTTGCCAAACCCGCCAATACGGAGGCTCGGTGTGCCAGCTGCTCCTCGAGGTAATCTGCATCAATCAATCTCATCGCCCGGCTCTCACGCACCACCAACAAGGCCCCCCTTGGGCTTTCAGTCAGCCCCCCCTCGAGTCCTCAACCTTGTCCTCCGCCTTTCTGACAGGAACACGGGTGAGACAGCGAGACAGCAGACCCGACCCGGGTCAGCCATCTCTTCTGCACAGTCCTTACTCTTCCGTCGGCCTGCTGCGCGAACAGCCCGTGTCAGTATCCGCGCCGCGCCGCGTCGTGCTCGTGTCGAGTCGTGTCATAGGCAGAGGGCGCCGCCCAACCCTCGCCCTCATCTGCTTGGGATACAAGCTTGGGCCACTGTCACTGCCAACCATTTTACGGGCGACATCACCGCCATCAGATCAGGTATCCTTGCCGGCAGGCACGCAAGCCCCGGGGCTATTCCATTTCTAGTCTCCGTTTTGGGCAGCACCGCGTACCGTCTTTCCCCACCACCCCTCCGTCTGACGGTGCTGTCTCCACTCTCCACCGTAATTTGGGTGTACTTCCACTCTTCTTGCCCGCACAGACCGACACCCCCTGCTTCTCCTTCCCCCCCCCCTCCCTGAGTCTAAGCGTACCCCCTGCCCCCGTAACCCCTGTCCACCCTCCCTGCCACCCCCTGCTCCTTCCCTCCTTGCTCAACTCTCCCACCCGACACCTTCCCGCCACGCGAGCGACCTGAAAGTAATACGGGGAAAGCGCGCTGCTGCACCGCACCTACACCTGCTTCTGCCTTCCGCCTTCTGCCTTGTGCCTTGTGCGCGGTTTCCCACAACACACAAAATCCCACAACTGGCCCGTCCATATTAACCCAGCCGCCATCCGCTTCCGTTCCGTCACGACGACCTCTTCCCGTCTCTCTTCTCTTGATTCTCCCACACTTCAACACTCCAACGACTTCACTTCCACCATCTTCGACCGGGTAGACTTGGCTGCAGGCACTGCCTCTTGGGATATATACACGCATACGCACACGCACACGCACACGCACATCATATACCGACGTCCCGTCTCTCTTCTCTGCGATCCACGATCCAGCCCGCCCGCCTAGCGCTGTCTTGCCCTGCCTCTCCGTACCGGCAACCGAAGGACAAAGAAACCGCCTTCTTCTCCTGGACCCTTCGATCACCGACGCCCTCCCGCCCGCGTTTCTTTGTCGTTTTCGGCCAGGCCATCGCCCTTCCCGCCGTCATCTCGAATTCCAGCGGTCCAGGCTTGCTCGCCCCGAGTCCCCTGCCCGCCTGCTTCTTCTCTTGGGAGTCCCTGTCTTGGAGTCTTAAATAACTCGCGCCGCGATCACCCCGGCTCTTCCAAAACACCACAACCAAGCAACCTCATCTACGCGAAATCAAGCATTACGCGCTATTACCGCGGGTACGCCAAACAAGCATAAAGGGCCCGTCCATTCCATCTCGTCCCAATTTGCATTCCCACCCAGAGCCGCCAACCCAACCCGCACATCAACTCCACTCAAAATGTCACCGGCACAAGACCAGTACTACTACGTCGTTCCCAACCTGCGCGCCATGGACCCCAACGCCGAAGAAGTCGACCTCGCGTCGCAAGGCTGGATCCAGGCCACCATCATCGAGGACGATGACCTCATGTTCGGCGGCAAGTCCCTGAGCACCTGGTACGAGGAGGAGAGGAGACGCCTCAGCAACAGCTCTTCAGACGAGGAGGAGCACCGCGGGCGCCAACGGGTATGTCGCACCACGTCACTGCCTACCGAGACATTGCATAGCTAACACTGCCCAGGTCCGCAAGCACCACTCTTCGCACAAGCACCACCACCACCACCAATCGGCGCAGCACGTCAGCGGCTCCGAAAAGAAGCACTGAGCGCGCAGCCCGTCCGGAATCCTCACCTCTCCTTCGGTATAGACCGTCTCAACCACGATACCCTTCGCGAGCGCTCGAATTCCATACCCTTTTCACGTCGGCACACCAGCACCTCACCGTCGTCTCGGACACATTCCCGTGCAGCCGACTTGCACCAGTTCATTTCCCTCGACACCCATCACTCAATACCCGTTCTCCGTGTGGCATTGGGTACACCGGCGTTTGTTATTTTTCTGTTAAGCGTTTGCATGTTTCGGTCGGGTCACTAGAACGGCAGTGTTTTTACAAAGAGCACATGGACCAGCATGGGACAACCACAGGGGCGCCAAGGCAAAGGAGAATCCGCATTCTCTTGGGCACCATCTTTCGTTTTTATAATTGTTATTGCATTGATCGCAACGACCTGCGATAGCGTCACGATTCGCATCTAGAGGGTTAATGGGTCACATCTTTGGGGGGCCTGGCATTCTCTCTGACTGTCTGTCGAGAGCCGGCTTTCGGGGCGGGGGATGGCATCGCCCCGGGGACACTTTGGGGTCGATTTTTTTTACAAGCAGTGGAGGTTTTTACCACGACTTGATTCCCCTTTGCGGGACAGCGTGGGCTACAGGTTAGCAGGATTGAGATTGTTGCGAGGCAACGCGAGAGAGTCATTAGCTGGAGTGGAGCTTTCCGTGTTCGAATGGCCGAGTAGCGGTGAGAATCGCCCTGCTCTCCACATCGACATGGGGCCTGCCAGATTGAATACACAAATAAGTTAAAGTCACTACGCGTACCCTAACCCCATCGTTTGACGTGATTGTGCGCGAGAATCCACCAGCTGTGGGAGTTTTTTGCATAACTCACCGCCCCGCCGGAGATATATGTCTCGAACACCAACCCTTCGGTGAGGAGGCACACCGATTTTTCGGCCGGAGCAACCCGCACCAACTGTTAAGTGCACGAGGAGGATGTTTACCAACGGATCGGGTTCCGTTAAAGGGCTCGCGCCCTCCCCCCTCGGCAGTTGGTCAGTACGTCTAATTCTTCACAACCCGATTGGAGCGCTGCATCTCCCTTATTTTCTCTTTTCCTTGTATTTGACGTTGCATGCGCTCTCCTGCTGCGTGCGGGCATGCTGTCAGTTGGGCTAGGTACTAGTGGACCGCCGCGGCGGGTTCTGCCGGGACGTGGAGGCGGATTCTTTTTCTTAGACCCCTTGTGTCGGGCCCCGTTCCATTTGGTCCGGCGTCGGATGGTGGAAGGCCGAGTCAGTGCCGAGGCCGGTTTGACGGGCATCGTGTTAGTGTGTAGCTCGATGGTAGATTGATGTGTCAATGTGTGTAGCCTGATGTTCAGCTTGATAGTGCGTGATGGTAGCTAATACTGTTCGTCGGTGCTCTACGCATACCACAGTCGTCAGCGGTGCTTGTGGCTTTTGTGGTTGAGAAATTAAGCTGCGCGGGTGGGTTGAGTGCCACAGGGTTGGAGGCGCGGACGCCTCGGTGGCACGGGGGGGGGGGGGGCTGGATTACGACTATCGAGGGCTTGCCAGATGCATACATGCTTAAACGCCCTCCAGTCTACCCGCCGATGTGGACAGCTAGAGGTGGCTAGCAGGCATCGGACTATGAGCTGGGCTGATGGCGTGGACAGGTTTATCGATTTGGTGATTCGGCATTAGGTGTAGAGTGGTGCACTTGGCTGTATGATGTGATACTGGATGATGTGATACTGGATGATGTGATACTGGATGATGTGATGTAGCTTCTGGAAGCACTGTTGTGTCATGAGTCGACATGGCTCACATGAAGAGAATTCTCTCTGTATTAAGCAGCAAATCACAGTGCTGGGCTTTATTTCCCTTGGCCTCAGAGATCCCAAAGAAAAACACACACCAATCAGCGCTGGGGATTTGCACCACCCATCCGGTGGCCTTCTGCGGGGGAACTGACGCCCCTCGGCTTTCCGGATCCGGCGAGCAACGATACCGAGCGGGAGGGACCGGGACGGCGCCGGCGGGGACGGGTGGTGTGGCCCCGCGGCGCTCGGCGGGCGTACGCCGGAGGGTCTAGGGGGTGGAAGGACCCGTTCTGATGGATCACGTAGGCTTGGTGATTTCTCTTGGTGGAGGTGATGTGTTTGCGTAGGTGGAAGCTGTTGCATCGAGGGCTGGGGCGGGATGGTCCGGGAGATGATATCCTATGGCACCTGCGTCGAGGGATGCTAAAGGTCTGGTTCGCATCGAGTCTAATTTAGATGCTCCGGGATCTTGGTTCGGGAGATGAGTCTGCTCGGCGGGCTGTGTGGTGAAATCAACGACCCGTTCAATGACTCTAGGCACAGTACTGCTGGACTACCCGATGCCTTGAACCAGGACGGACTCCGACACTCCAGCTTGGATTCTCGTTGGGCGGGCTCCTTGCAGGCTGATACTCGCCGCGTCTGGTGCGGCTATTGTGTGAGTTTCGTGTATGAATTCGGTCTCGTTTTTCCTTCTGGGGAGATGTGTGTTGGGCTTACGAGGGAGGCAGAATGCGATAAAGTCAGGGTCGACGGTGGAAGCCATCCACGGACGTAGGTCAAAGTTCCCGGGATCTGGTACGGTAGGTGGGTTGCAGGAAAGCCGATTGACCTGGGATTTGGGGATGAATTGAGACGGATTTGCAGTTCGGGCGTGTCGATCAACCTCGAGGGTACCATCTACCGCACCGGCACCGCGGGCGGGCACATGATCATCGTGCAGAA
>WIGN01000293.1:0-52870 GCA_014235955.1 Colletotrichum sojae | reverse complement strand
CCCCCCCCCCCCCCCCCCCCCCCCCCCCCCCCCCCCCCCCCCCCCCCCCCCCCCCCCCCCCGCCCCCCCCCCCCCCCTCCCCCCCCCCCCCCCCCCCCCCCCCCCCCCCCCCCCCCCCCCCCCCCCCCAACCCCCCCCCCCCCCCCCCCCCCCCCCCCCCAAAAAAAAAAACCGTTTCTTGCCTATCACCAAACCCTAGAGACCGAACTCGAAGGACACTTCAACCCGTTCCGACTCATCCTGGCCTCCTCCAGGATCGCAACCCTCAACGAAGACTCAAAGTCGCCGACGGCATTACTGTTGGAGGGTGTTTCAAGGCTATCCCAGGTCGATGTATGGGTGCGTTTTTACACTTACGGCCAACGGAGTTGTTTTGAAGGAACGTCCAGGGCTCAAAGGTTTGCGACGTGGGTGAAATAGGACGTGGAAGGAGGAAGACGCAGAGTGGCACAGATCAACTTGTCGGGATACTCAATGGGAAACGAACAGCGGGATGGGACGTGAGACCATGGCAGACAACTTTCCCCCCAGAATGAAAGGGCTTCCAACATCAACTTAAGACGAACTCTATCGTGTGACTTTCGGTGGTTTAATCTGGGTCGTTTGTGCTGAGTCGATGTGAACGAGGATGGCGACGTCTCGACGCCTGGTCGACACACGAAACAGGCCGCCGTTCTTGCCATCATGAGCGTCATTGAATAAATCACTTTTAACGAATTGGTCTGGTGGTGTAGTTGGTTATCACGTCAGTCTAACACACTGAAGGTCTCCGGTTCAAGTCCGGGCTAGATCATTGTCTTTTGTTTCCTTCAAGTATTGTTTTGACGTGCTCTAGGTTTATGCATTTTTGGTAATGAGGCCTCTCTAGCAGTCAGTTCGAGGCAATGCCATGGCTTTTGAGACCTATCTGTGGTCTCTTATTTCGAAAAGCACGTCTACCTTGTTACCATTCTCTCGCCCGTTTTCCCTGCGTGTAAGAGGTGGACAAGCCCTACCCTGAGCAACAAATCCTCGACTGGCGATTCCTCATTCAACAAGGTTGATATCAAAACCTGGACGGGAAGTCAGGTTGAATGGAGTTGATGGCAGTACATGAGCACGAATGGATGCATAGGAGACAGATAAGTGTTTTAACGTAGACGTAATTTCATTTCATGTCGCCCTGATCCTTTCTACAGTGTCTATGAAAGCCGTAGAAGACGGCACCCGGAAAGCATTCCCCCTCTCCCGAGAGTCATGGACGTGTCGTGAGTGTGTGGTGGTAGTGGTGGTGGAGGTATAAGGGGAAGGAAGGCGGCTGGGAAGAAAGAGGAACTTTTTAGTGCCTTTTGAATCACCTGACCCAAATTATTCGCATCCTGGCCGTATTCTGCTCGGCCACCCAAACGCAAGAAAGTTGAACCAGATACACCGCGAGAAGCGGCCCCGTCAAGCCGCAAACTGCCATCCGCGCCAAGCACAAGGCCTTTTTTGGTTTTGTTTAAAGACCCCTTTTAGCGGGAAGACATAGCCTTGGTCACGAGGCGCTTGAGAGCAAGCTCCTGCTTCTTGAGGTCCTCGGAGGAGGAGTCAGTGATCTCGAGGGCAGCCATGGCCTCGGAGACCTGCTGCTCAATCTTGTCCTTCTGGCCACGCTTGAGCTTGAGGGACAGAGTGGGGTCGGAGATGATCTCCTCGACACGGCCAATGTAGGACTCAAGCTGCTGCTTGGCCTCGAAGCGCTTGCTGAAGGCCTCGTCATTGGTCTTGAACTTCTCGGCGTCTGTTGGTGCTTCGTTAGCACGTGCTCTCATCATCGGGGCTGGGAAAGGGACATACCGTTGATCATGTTCTCGATCTCGTGGGAAGAGAGCTTGCCAACAGAGTTGGAGATGGTGATGTTGGCGGAACGGCCAGAGGTCTTCTCAGTGGCGGTAACCTTGAGGATACCGTTGACGTCGACCTCGAAGACGACCTCGAGGACGGCCTCACCGGCCCTCATGGGGGGGATGGGGGCAAGGGTGAATTCACCCAGGGAGGTGTTGTCCTCGCAGTTGACACGCTCACCCTGGTAAACGGGGAACTGAACGGTCTGCTGGTTGTCGGCAACAGTGGTGAAGGTGCGCTTCTTCAAGCAGGGGCAGGTCTGGCCACGAGTGACGACGGGGGCGAAGATGTTGCCCTCCATGGCGACACCGAGAGACAGGGGAACGACGTCGAGAAGGAGGAGGTCAGCAGTCTCGGCGGAAGTGGCCTTGCCGGAGAGGATACCGGCCTGGACGGCGGCACCGTAGGCGACGGCCTCGTCGGGGTTGATGCTCTTCTCGAGCTTCTTGCCGTCGAAGAACTCGGACAGAAGCTTCTGGATGCGGGGAATACGGGTGGAGCCACCAACGAGGACAATCTCGTCAACGCCGGACTTCTCGATGGCAGCGTCCTTGAGGACCTGGGCAACGGGCTCAATAGTGCCGTTGAAGGCCTTGGCGTTCAGCTCCTCGAAACGGGCACGGGTGATCTGGGTGGTGTAGTCCTCGCCATCGAAGAGAGAGTCGATCTCGATGGTGGTCTGGGCACCGGAAGAAAGGGTACGCTTGGCACGCTCGCAAGCAGTACGGAGACGGCGGAGGGCACGCGGGTCGCCAGAGAGGTCCTTCTTGGTCTTGCGCTGGAAGTCCTTCTTGCAGTGGTCAAGGAGGTTGGTGTCGAAGTCCTGACCACCCAAGTGGGTGTCACCAGCGGTAGCCTTGACGGTGAAGACACCGCCCTGGATGTTGAGGAGGGAGACATCGAAAGTACCACCACCCAAGTCGTAGATGAGGACGTTGCGCTCCTTGCCGGACTTGCCAGCACCAAGACCGTAGGCAATGGCGGCGGCAGTAGGCTCGTTGATGATGCGGAGGACGTTCAGGCCAGCGATGGCACCGGCGTCCTTAGTAGCCTGACGCTGGTTGTCGTTGAAGTAGGCAGGGACGGTGATGACGGCCTTCTCAACCTTCTTGCCGATCTTGGTCTCGGCGATCTCCTTCATCTAAAGCGGGGGTCAGCATCCCATTCGCGAGTACTGTTCGTGTCTTGCGCCCGGCAGGGAACCTCTGGTGACACGGGTGAAGCAAACGCACCTTGAGGAGAACCATGGAGGAGATCTCCTGGGGGGAGAAGGTCTTGGTCTCGCCAAGGTAGTCGACCTGGACCTTGGGGTTGCCACCCTCGTCAACGACCTTGAAGGGCCAGGACTCAATATCCTTCTTGACGGTGGGGTCATCGAAGCGGCGACCGATGAGACGCCTGTGGGCGGCTAGTTAGCAACGTGTTCCAGCGATTTCGAATTTTTTTCGGTGCCTCCCTCCGCCAGTGTACCCCTCCTCGGGCGGGGAAATATCCCCCAACCCAAGGCGGGACGCCAGCTTGAGGGTAGCAGGCCAGGAAAATGGGTGACTACTCACTTGACATCGAAGACGGTGTTGACGGGGTTCATAGCAGCCTGGTTCTTGGCGGCCTCACCGATCAGACGCTCCTTGTCGGTGAAGGAAACGAAAGAAGGGGTGGTGAAAGAACCCTGCTCGTTGGCAATGATCTCGACATTGGTACCCTCGTACGTGGCGACGCAAGAGTAGGTAGTTCCTGAAGGAGAAGAGAATGTCAATATTGCTAGCTCAATAGAAAGGATTTGATGATTGTGGACTGCGGTTGATGGTCGAAACCTCTTCTGACTTCGAAAGGGCGATTGTCATCGCGGCGACTGCCGCGATGGCCATGATACCCCTCAGCAGACAGGGAACCGAAGACAGCCATCAAAAGCGGCAGATAAGGAAGCGCGACTTACCCAAGTCGATGCCAATGGCACCATCGTAGACCTCGTCCGCCATTTTGAAAGATTTGATTATTGCACAAGACAAAGACGACCTGTGTGAGGGGTGGAGGAGGGAAGGTTGGAGGTTTGCGCGGAGGGGGAAGATATGTGAAAGAGGGCGGGTGGGCAGACGTGGGGTCCTTTCAAGAAGAATTTCTCTCGCTCTACACAGCCGAACAGAGATTTTGTGAAGGCCCGGGAAAAAAATCAATTTCGACTTTTTTTTTCTGGGCCAGGGCCCCACCAACACCCCCCTCTAGCGTGAGACGGGCCTAGCGCCATGCCACACAAATCGAGGGCGGCAAACCAATTTTTTTGCCCTTTTCCCGCCTTTCGTGGTGTGCTTATCTTATCGTACCCCTGTCCAACTGCGATTTTTATTTCTTTTCGTTCGCTTCGCCTCCCCGTGTGCTTCCTCGATTCGACCTGGGCAACTGGGCAAACGCAGGGACACTCGATGAAGGGTCCCTCACTTGATGGTGGCTGGGCTGGGATTGCCGTTTTCTGAAATGGCCATGTTCTCTTCAGGTAATGGTTTGCTAAGGGCCGACGTAGCTGCCAGGGGCGACATTCCTGTCAGATTCTAACATCTGCATTGATACTTGTAGTAGTGTCCCTCTCCTTTGCTCTACTGCTCTTAACATCCGACTACGACGACGGATATCTTTCCCTCTGTCGTGCTCTGTCGCGGGCGCCTAACACGGTTTCCGCACCGATATTGCTTTTCTCACCGCCTGACTCGACTTGCGCGCAGCACCCCGGATGCCTGGCAGTGGACTCCCGAACTGCTGTGGCAAGACCACAGGAGAGCCCTCCCTCCCAGCGGCAAACTGGTCTCAACTCCTGCGAGTCCGGGCCTTGTAACGCGAAGCCCGTCATGCAGACGTCGGGCACCCCGAAAGTCGGAAGCGCAGTTACCACTTAACAAGGTGCTATGTGCTGGGCTCCCGAGAAGCCGTGGGGCTGGACTTGCAATCCTCTTCCCCTCCAACAATATTGAAAGCCCAGGTAGATATGGGAATTTTGCAGGGTCTTTCCGAACTTGTCAATGTCTGTCTAACGATTGACTCGCCTGCGCCTGCAAAACTGCCCTCTCTCGTCTCTTCAGACGAACCTCGAGTGTTGCCCCTCCTCACATAACAATTCGACGACGTCCAAAGTGGGTTTCTAGAAGCGGATGCGCATTGATGAGAGCAAACCGGTCCCTTGAGAGACGGGGAAATTTGGGTGGAGTTTCGAACGCTTTGACGAAGTTGCCGATAGTTGCCCAGGAAACGTTACCCGCGAGATCCCAAAGCCCTTATCCCCCACCATCTCGCGCACAACCACCCTCTCACCGCTTCGCGATATAATTGCCTTGCGATCACACCTACCCCAACACAGCATCACTTGATGTTTCAGCATCGTCATCCAGCGCCGATGGTTTAGTGGTAAAATTCTCCGTTGCCATCTAGCAGCGTCGGGGAGCCGGGGGTTCGATTCCCCCTCGGCGCATCTGTTTTGCCTGAAGTCAAGATAACAACGTCTTTTTTTGCCCAAGCAGTCAGATAGATGGTGCTGAACCGTCTGGTCACTGTTGTGTACCCTCCCGAGGTCCCGAGTGGTATTTGGGTTGATCGTATATTTATTTAGAACTTATCTTGAGTTACCTATTTTGTCAACTGGCCAACTGGTTGGAACATGTTGATTCTCGGGGTTCGGACACACACACATACAAACATATATATTCTTTTAAAAAACACCCTCTGTTGCCTCTCTGCTCTTTTTCTGTCTGCTTATGTTTCTTGAATCAAGGTAGGTAGGTAAGGCAACGCACCGTCTTCTATGTGTCTCGTTCATAACACATCATGAATCCTGTCAGTCAGGTACTATCACTTACAGTGCAATTGCGGACAGCCCAGTTTGAAAGATCAGAATTGAAGGCATTAGGCCTCACTATCTCGTTGCAGAACTACAAAAAAAAGAAGAAAAAAGAAAGAAAAACGATTCTCTCTCCCTCTACGTACTTCCTACTCCCGACGCCAATAAGAACTCAACGTGCCCAAGCCAAAAGCGACTAAAGAGGTGTTTCTGAAGGCAACCCAGTCGTCAAGGTATCCATTGTCGTGATTGAATGAGTCTCTGTTTTCACTTCATTGTATCCAATAATTGTTGCGAAACTCAACTTTTTTTGCCGATGGTGGAGCCAAAACGCGCGAACAGCCAACGTCGTGAAGAGAAGATAGATAGTATCCACGAGAACGCGGATCACAGCTAAGAAGCGTTTGCGGATGCTGCGGATGCTGAAAGGCTTCAAGGCTCTCGCATGCTCCACTAGGGATATCTCCCTGAAGAGCTCCTCTTCGTCACTGTGGTTCTCGAGCCCGTGATAGTAGACCACGTGGGCGTTTGTCAACTTCGTGACGTTCTGGCCGATAGGTTCTCCGGATTTCTTATCGCGTACGGGCCTGAATATCCAAACGTCAGGCACGGCAGATATCATCACCCTCGCAAGTCTTCTTGGCGGCGGTGTCGGAGCCCGGGACCCTGGTGGTGCATTGACGGCGCGTTGGAACGTCTCGTCAAAGTCACGTTCGTTGTTTTCCAGTCGAGATCTGCTATGCAACGCCGGACAGAGCTCGACCTGGTCCGGCAAGTAGCGGTCCCCTGGCGAGAGCCAGCTGAAGAGGAACGGAGAGGGCGAGAGCTTGACGTTCACCGAGAACCAGGCGGCATAGGCCACGCAGTGGTGTATGTGCTCGTACATTGTCTTGATATCGATGAGCTCCTTTTCGGGCGGCCACGTCCTTCTCACCCAGTTTATAACCGGAAGGATGAGGACTAGTATCCTCAATGCCAGCTTATCGACCTCCAGCCAGAAAAACGGCGGGACTCCCTGAGAGTCACCAAGGAACATTCGGGTGGTTTGTGCCATCAATTCGCTGCGGCGAAATCCTATGATAACATCGAGTCAGCCTAGCACAACCACTGACACTTAATACAAGACACCCACCTTCGTCCTTGAGAAACGCTTTGCTCTGCGTCGAAAGAATCTTCTTCTGCGCTTTATCGGCCCCGAAGAAGCAGACCAGGAACATAGTCTCCGTGTACACCTTCATGATGACGCCTCGCATCACGGCGAAAAGCTTCGCTTCGGGTTTTAGCAAGTCATCCCACGGATCCGGCTTCGAAGGGTCCGGCCGAGCAATTTGGTCGATAATGCTCTCGAGACAGAAAGTGTAGTCGCCCGAGTCCATGGACCAAGCAGAACCCTGCGTGGGCTGAGTCCCGCATTTGAATAACGTTTCGACAAGATATTTAACATTCGAAACGACAGACTTGCAATGATATTGAAAGTATACGTTGTCGAGATCATCATCGGGAATGTTCCATTCGAGCTCGAGGCGTTTCGGCTTGAAGTCTCCGATATCCTGCAATTTCAGATCCTGTCGCAAGACAAGAGGCTCTGAGTTTGAATCTTTGAAAGTGCCACCGCTCTTCTCGCGCTGTCCCAAGGAGCGACTGCTACCCCTAGGGCGGACCGGCATGATGGATGCTCGCAATGTCGTATGGGACGGATAGCTGGGCAGGCCGTTTGGAAAAAATGACGAGTGGAATATCTCTGGTGAATGAATGGTGTTTGGTGGGTTGTGCCGGTAGCGATGCTGGCACCTGCCTCTACTTATGATACTGGCCAGCCTGCAAAGACTGCCAGTCAGAATGGCCAAGGGCGCTCAACAATGAACGATTTCACTTGTAGTGGCAGTGAAGCTTCTTACAGTAAGCTCCTTGATCAAGCAGGGCTTGGATAGCCACGCCTTTGTACCATGGCTGAGTGTTATTCTTGCCATTTTGCCGCATGAGTACTACTCACAGATGCCTTGCAACCAGGCTCAGATAGGATTGAGGATGGCTTTGGGTACTCAGGCATAATGATAACTGGTTCTCCTCGTCGCCCTGCATTCTACAGTGGTGAATCAATGACGGAAACGGAAGCTACTCAAAGGGAAGAAATCCCAAACTGGAGGTTGACATTTTGTCTTTGAGCAAGTCCTTGAGGGGAATCAGTTGACGTCTTACAGGCTCGAAGAAATTCTTGTCAATCCCTCTGGCTTTCGACGGCGTAGAGCAGTCATGGGGATGGCGGCTGAAACACCAAGGGTCCTCCCATCGAGACAGACTACACGGTATTCCTCTTGTGGTCGACGTTGACGCAACGTTCTTCTCGCAAACGGGTGGACGATGAATTAGGGATGCCTGGTCGAAGTCAAGGCAACGCACCACCATCGTCGAAGAGTGTAGCTAAGCTGGTGTGGCGGCCCGAGAGCAATTTGGCTTCAAGGCGACTCAATATTCTTGACGCTAGATAAAGCTTCTGGAAAATTTGCAGTACTCTGAAGCCAAAAATATGGGCGTTGGGCCTCGAAGTCGCAGAAAGTGTCATCTCGAAACAGGGATGCGTCCTTGGACGTAGGAAGGGGCCGGAGAAGGGGGCAACGTATGAGTCGGCTCCGCCGCGCATGTCCAGGGTCTTTCGTTCCCAGGGGCAGTTGACGTACGACACGAGAAGGTCAGAACGGGACTTGGCCACGGTTGTCCCAGCCGTACTACGCGAGCAGGGCATCGAGCACAATGGGAGGTGCATTCACCGGAGCAAGGGCGAAGACCCGAGGAGCAAGCTCCCGAAGCATGTCCAGGGATGCAGGGCAAGGGCGAGTCGAGCACAATTACAACGGGAGGCAAAGACGGCAGACCAGGGAACGGATTGGATGGCATCGGGAGGTTGAATTCCTTACCGATCAACACAGTTTGCAAGGTTCCATGTCAATGGACAGACGTGGCTGTCGGAGCATGGCCTCCACCAGGCTGCTTAA
This sequence comes from Colletotrichum sojae, assembly GCA_014235955.1. Classification (NCBI taxonomy): domain Eukaryota; kingdom Fungi; phylum Ascomycota; class Sordariomycetes; order Glomerellales; family Glomerellaceae; genus Colletotrichum; species Colletotrichum sojae. Next base: position 44,188 of record WIGN01000293.1, on the reverse strand, counting down.
AAGCTCCATAAACCTGGCTGACCGGGGCTAGAATCATTCCCGTAGTGTATCCTTAGCTTCTTGGACGTGGTCGCTGTTGGTTGCTGTTTCTCCATCAGGTCGTCCTAACAACACAACGCTCATAAATGCATAGACAGTTACCTAGTTGCCGATTTATCTAGGTAGGTATCTGATACCTACCTTAGTGGAGTTGAACACCTTGGTATTGAGCAGGAAGGAACCTGGAAGGTGAAGAAAAGGATACTGCCAGAAAACAGATTTTTACAGCGCAAAGGGAAGGCAGGTACCGAAAGATACCTGTTTCCTCCGTATTATTAGTGTACATAGTGTGTAACCCAAGCTTCCCGCCTTCCACAGCCTCTCTCTCAGTGAGGTTCCAGGTTCAGCCCGAAGGACCCCACTTTTCTTCTCCCATTCGGTCGGCCCGCACGCTTGGCCGCTTGGGCATTTTTTTGCGACCGCAAGAGGCACCGTGACTTCGCTCAGCGCGCAATCTTCAGAAAACCCATCGCAACCGCCAATCCGAGCCCGCCCACAAGAACGACATCGCTCGTCTCTGCCTTCCCTCTAATTCCTACTACCGCTCCTGCCGATACTCGTCGACTTGCCAGGCGCAACGTTGGTTCCTCACGCATCGATTTCTGGAAGGAAGTGACCGCCCATCAGCGACTTCCGATTAGTAGCACTGAAGCGAGCAAACCGTCTTCGACCTCCAGCCCTTTCGAGCGGAACCCTCCCACCTCCCACCAATCCCCCCTCCATCTGCGATCAGCAACCTCCTCTTCTTTCGGCTTGCCCGCCTCGAGCCGACCTCGAAAAAATTACAGCTTGCGAAACCCAGAGTCTGCATCGCCAGTGTCTCTGCCCACTTACTACCCCTCACCCGCACGAGCGATAAAACCCTACACCACAACAAACCTCCACGATGGCCACTACTGTACAAACACCCACGAACCCCGACCAGCAGGTCGACCTCTCCACCATTCCCATCTCCCCCGAGGGTGGTGAGAAGAGCGACAACAAGGAGAACGATGTCGACAAGCCCGTCACTGTTTTCCACGACAAGGAGAACTTCAACGTCAAGCACCCTCTGCAGAACAAGTGGACTCTGTGGTTCACCAAGCCCCCCAGCGGCAAGGTTCGTTTCTCCTTAACCGCTCAGCGGCGTGGCGCAATTCGTGCTGACTTCTTGAGAAGGGTGACAACTGGAACGACCTGCTGAAGGAAGTTATCACCTTCAACTCTGTGGAGGAGTTCTGGGGTGTCTATGTATGACGGCTTCTACCTGCGACCCTGCCTTCTGCTGACATATTTGGACAGAACAACATCGCTCCCGTCTCTGAGCTGGCCCTCAAGTCCGACTACCACCTCTTCAAGGCTGGTGTCCGCCCGGAGTGGGAGGATGCCCAGAATAAGCACGGTGGCAAGTGGTCCTACCAGTTCAAGGAAAAGCGCAGCGTCCCGATCGACGATCTTTGGCTGCACGTTATGCTCGCCGCCATCGGCGAGACCCTCGAGGCTGAGGACGACGGCGAGGTCATGGGTGTTGTTGTCAACGTGCGCAAGGCCTTCTTCCGTATTGGTGTCTGGACCCGCACAATCGGCAAGAGCATTCCTGGCCGTGGTGACGGCGACGTGGCTGGTGGTAAGGGACGTTCTCAGGATAAGGGACGTGAGATTCTCCTGAACATCGGCCGCCGCTTCAAGGAGATCCTCAAGCTCCCCTCCGGCGAGGTTGTTGAGTTCTCGGGCCACACGGACAGTGCACACAGCGGAAGCAGCCGTGCAAAGGCCAAGCACACCGTCTAAGCGGCCACGAGCTCAGTCGGATCACACGACACACGACTTATTCCTCTATTTTATCGGACCTCTTTGGCGTCCCGCTCTCGCGAGGGGAGGCCGGATGCGTCTCCATGATATCACTCTTCGCATATCTCTCTCTCAGCCAACCTTTTCGTGCCTGATGCCGGCGGACGACACCGAGCATCGAGCATTGCTATGCATAAATGCAATCAATGATAACGCATTTCGGGGGCGGAAAAGGTTCTCTCATGATAGTCTTTTGGAGCTCTCGATGAAGGCGTTGCTGAGAAAAACAAAACGTGGCTTCACTTTTAGACGGCCATGATCGGTAGTACATAGGCGGACGCGAAAATCCGAATTAGATACCTAGGTTTTAGGCCAGTCTGCCCTGTTTTGCCCCGCCCGCAGCGTGACGACGTCTTCTTGAACATTTTATGTATCCCGTGTCTATGCACCATGCCTCCCTCGCCCCTACTCGAAAACTCTACATGTGGTATATTGACACAAAGTAATATTACATCTCATCGCCGCTAAATTGATCCTCAAAGACGGCCTGGACCAGCTGCTTCTTGTTGATCTTGCCCATGGCGTTGCGCGGGATGTGGTCGACGACCTTGAGGACCTGCGGGATCTTGTAGTTGACAAGCCGATCTCGTAGGGCTCTCCGCATGGCCATTGGGGACCAGGTCAGCACAACGTCCGTGTTGAGGATGATGACGGCGCCGACCTTGTGGCCCCACTTGCCCGAGGGAACGGCGACTACGGCGGCCTCGGCGACCTCGGGCAGTGAGAGCAGCTCGCGCTCGACCTCGAGGGCGCTGACCTTCTCGCCGCCCGTCTTGATGATGTCGGCGCTCTTGCGACCCTGGATGAAGTACATGTCGCCCTTGGCCCACGACGCCTGCGCGGCGTTGTTCCCGGCATTCTCCACACGCCTGCGCACCGCTACGTCGCCCGTCTTGAACCACTTGCCGCGGCCGTCCTCGCCGTCGACGAACTCCTTGGCCGTGGCCTCGGGGTTGCGCCAGTACTCCTTGAAGACGGTGGGGCCGCGCAGCTGGATCTCGCCGGAGCGTTCGCGGCCCGTCTTCGGGTCGACGTCCTCGCCCGGCTGGATGACGGCGCCGGTATCGGTGTCGACAAGGCGGGCCTCGACGCCCGGGAGCGGCCAGCCCACGCTGCCGTCGACGCGGTCGGAGAAGTCGAGGCCGCAGCTGAGGGCCATTCCGACCTCGGTCATGCCGTAGCGCTCAAGGAGGACGTTGCCCTTGCTCAGGGTTTTCCAGGCCTCCTTGATGGGGGTGGGCAGGGCGGCGGAGCCGGAGATGGCGAGGCGCATGTGCTTCGGGGAAACGGCCTCGCGGGTCGGCTCTTCGGGGTCGAGGGGAAGGGACTTGTGGGTCGCGAGGAGGCGGCTGTAGACTGTGGGGACGACGGTGAAGAAGGTAATCTTCTCCTTGGGAGGGGCGTGGGTGCCGTTGACGCCATTGACACCGTTCGTACCGTTCGTACCGTTTGTGGAGATAAAGGGCGCGGCGAGGCGCTTCCAGACGGCATCGGCGTTGAAGGGGAACATGAACTCGATCGTCGAGCCGGCCAGGAGCGGGGTCAGGACGGCGTTGACAGTGCCGTGGATGTGGTGGAGGGGGAGGACGTGGAGGAGGTGGTCGGCGGGGGTGTAGTTCCACGCTTCGATCAGGGACTTGGACTGCGCCGTCAGAACGGCCTGGGGGAGCAAAACTCCTTTCTGCCAGCGGATTTAGTTTAGTAAAGCTTATCAGGATATCGGCGGACGCCAATGGCCACGTACCGGTCTGTTGGTAGTCCCTGAAGTGTAGAGCATCATACCCGCGCCACCGGGGTCGGCATTGTCCAGCTCAACCTGCTCGTGGGCGCCGCCGCCGAGGTGCTTCTGCAGCTCGAGCTGCGCGGGCTTCGACGCGAGCTCGGTAGCGAGGACCTCCTTTGCCTTGGCGGCAAACTTGGCCGAGGACACGAGCAGCGAGGCCTCGCTCTGGTTCAGGATATACTGGAGCTCTGCGGCGGGGAACGCCGGCGAGAGCGGCACGGCGATGGATCGGGCTGCGAAGGCGGCGAGGAGGGTCACTGTGCAGGCGCAAAGAGTGTCAGACGCAAAGGGCGCTCGGGTTCGCCTTTGGTGGTTCTTGAGGGAGATTGGGTACGCGATCTGGCTTACCTACATAGTCGTAGCTGTTCTCTACCAAGAAGGCGATGCGCTCGCCGTCAAGGTCCGGCTTGCCAGCCGAGTCCAGCAGTCTGTCCCGCGCGCGTCGCACGTCACCCAACAGCTCTCCGTACTTGAAGCGGCGACCGGATACGGAGTGGATCACGGCCGTTGACTCGGGGTCGTGCCGGGAGATGGCCTCGAAGAGGGGCAGTTTCGGGAGGGTGGTGGTGGAAGCCATTCTTACGGCTTGGGATGCGCGCAGTGCGGCGAAGGATCGGGATAGGAGGCGCGGGTAGGGATGGCGTGCGGTCGGTGCTCCGGAGGCTACGGCGGCGGCGACGGCTGAGAAGGTTGTTGATGATACTCGGCAGCAACAGCAGCAGCCGGGCCGTCGCGCTACATTCCGCAAACCGGAGGCGAACATGAGTGGGGGAGGGGAGGGGGGACCGGGGGAGTTGATATGTCGCTATCAATGGGCGTTATTATTGAAGGACCGGAACACGGAGTGGATATTGGGGGAGGGGGCCGGACCCTCGAAGGGTTGCTCTCGGGAGTCGGATTAGGTAGGTAGACGAGCGCCGCGGCGTTGTGCGTGTGCGTGTGCGTGTGTGTGTGTGTGTGGTTTTTTCCCTCCATCCCCTGCGCCGCGTAGGTCGCTGTCAGGGTCCCGGACCGGACTTCTCCCTGCAGGGCCGGCTGGATCTGCCGAAGACCGGACGGAAAAGTGTGCCTGTGGCTTGCTTACCTTAGGCGCCGTTTAGCGCGGGGGGACGGGATGTGGTTGAAAATTTGAAGCTAAGAGGAAGGAGGAGGGAGGAGGCGACTGCCGCTACTCGGGAAAGGACAGTGAGAAGAGTGCGTGCGCTTGCGCGCGGGTACGGTGCTGGTGCTGGCTGGCGATTGGATCAAACATTGCGACCAGAGAGAGAAAACTTTTAAGAGAGAAAGAGAGAAAGACAGAGACAGAGTCAGACATGAGAAATACCTAGAGACAGGCTGGCCTCCGGCTATTATTATCGAGACCCTCTTCTCCCCAGAATATTGAAGAATAATCGTTAGTGCGAAGCCGTCGAAGACGGACCTTTTTCTAACAAGCACCTAGGTACCCGTCCCTCCATTTCATAGTACTCTGTACCATACAATCGTGCATACCTACCCAGGGTGCATATCGATACTACCGAGGGGAGGGAGGGTGATTCACCACGAGGGCAAAACGCGGTCCGCCTGATGTCTGATGAGAGCATCGTCTTGACCTCACCTACATACATGGCAGTCCCCGTTTCTGCGGATATGCAGTTCTGTGGGCTCCGCGCCGGCCGCTGCGGCCTCTGCAGGTTGCTTCGCTTGCCGCTGCAAAGGCACCGCAACCACACGTCACCACCCACCGTGTCCTGACTCTTTCTCGCCCTCCCTCTCTGTGTCATTGTTTGTGCGTGTGTTTGCACCTAGTGTTTCCAAGCTTTCCATGCAAGGCAAGAGAGAGGTGGTCCTGGAAGCCGGGCTCTTCCCCGCCCGGCTGCATTGGCGACATTGTGAATGAACAGCTGGAACGCTGGGGTTTGTGATCAGGTGGCAATGGTGCCTTGCGCAGAGCGGAGCCATCTTTGCGTTGTTGCGTTCGAGATGCGAGCTGCGCGGTGACGGTGACGGGGGTTGGGAAACACGCGGTGAGCGAAAGGGCAGCGATGCTGTGGACGGTCAGCGAGACGGTCGGCGGTTTCCATTTCTTTTCTCCCCCTTGTCTTTCCAATGGGTTTCTAGCGTATTTCGAGCTGGTCCACCCTGTGCGCTAGCTATGACTCCTCGTTGCTTGTCCGGCCACTGGGAGGTGCTGGGGGAGCTGGGACGGACATGGGGGGGACCGACACGGGATGGGAAGAAGCAATGAAGAAGCGGTGGGCATAACAGCAAACCAGAATGCAAAAGCAAAGCTAACTCACTAACACCTAACCACCTCACCTTTCTTTACACCTTCACCCACGGAGGGGGTGTAGGTTGTGTTCCCAAGCTATCCTCTAGGCTCTAGCCAATAGGTATCCGTACTACGCTGTGTACCCAGGTACATATGTTCCTCCACACTTCAGTTGAGGTGAGATATCGCCTATTTCGGTGGAGGGGGGGAACACCACTGGAACGCACCTCACGCCTGGGCATCACGAAAACAGCCCCGTATATACCACCCCAACACGTGAGTTTGGGACGGGACTGGTTATCGACGATGGAGTCGTCGCTGGACGCTTCACCGTCTCAGGAATTTCTGGAGTTCACGACGATACGACCTTGCCGTGCGTCTAGGTTCGTAAGTTGGGTAGATAGGTACTATGTACACGGTACACCGACCCCCCCCCCCCCCCCCCCCCCCCCCCCCCCCCCCCCCCCCCCCTCCCCCCGGCTCAGACGGCCCAGCGGCCTCGCCGGTGGGTCCTGCCGGTTACCAACCGGAAGGACAAAGGCGGCCTTCCCGGACCGCTGATTGGCCGTGATGCAGGTGCCATGTTGCCTGCCAAGAGCCTCCCGCATGCCGCTCTTTTCTCACCGACACACCGAAGCTTCCTCTACCCCGTCCGGGGTGTTTTTTTTCTGAAAATCTGCTGCTTCCAAACCTTGCAGCCTTGCAACCTTGCACCACACGCGCAACGTACCTGAGCCTTACCGCACTTTCGGTCCCGTCCTCCTCTTCCAGCTCCTCCACCCCCATCAACCCCCTCCACTCGACAAAGCTGCTACCGCTACTACGGAGCACACAACAAAGCACCAGATCAGCACGACAACCCAGCCGTACCTAAACCGAAAAGAGTGATTGGGCTTCTCTGTACACGCGCAACTTTCTTCTCCCCTGCTCGTTCTGCCTCTGCTAGGCCGCCGCCCCAAGGTAAGGTACGGATACCTTGCTCACCTCCTTTTGCGATACGCCTACTTCTAGCCCTTCTATTTTCTCCCTCCTCTTTCCTCCTTCCCCTTCTCCTCTCCTTCCTATTCCCCATGAACACGTTCCGCCCTCTAGTCGGCAGGATTGGGAGTAGTTTGACCGGAGGAACAACACCAACTTTCTCTCAATTACCGACACCAATGTTGCGCAGATACGCCCTCGGCTTCTCGGCTTCCGCCAGACCGCCCAACATGTCCTCCGCCACGCCTGTTGAGGACGCGATCCGTTCCAAGGTATGGACTAGCTGTCCCCATTTCAATGTTGTCGGAGGGAGCCGGACGTTTTGCTGACTTGTCTCATGAAAAGGTCACTGCCGCTCTGTCCCCTTCTACCCTCGAAATCTACAACGACTCCCACAAGCACAGCCACCACAAGGCCATGGCTGGCAGCACCTCCAAGGAGACACACTTTAGGTACGAACACAACGTCACCGTCGCCTACAGTCGTCTATTCGTTGTTCATGCTGACATCGCTTGCCCCGCAGACTTGTTATCGTTTCCGAAGCTTTCGGCTCCAGGCTGCAAGCTGCCCGCCACCGTATGGTCTACGCCCTCCTCCAGGAAGAGATGGCCCGCGAGGGTGGCATCCACGCCCTTCAGCTCAAGACCATGACCCCCGAGGAGGAGGAGAAGCAAAAGGCCGCCAAGGTCGCCGCCAAGAAGGCCGCTGAGGCCCAATCCTCCGACGACTCGGCTTGAGTACCGAAATGAAACGAAAGAAAAAAGAAACCAAAACCCGTTTAAAAAAACCACAACCCAAATACCACGACACGAGCGATACGACGATAAACCACCATTTATTTTGGTAGAGCATGATGGGAATTTTATGGAACCACCGGGCTTCACGGACGGCTGTTACTATACTGGAGTCATGTTTGCTGCGAACGAAACCAGATTACTTGTTTATTTTAACGAATCAAATTACGACGAGCGCTACGGGGGGTATCTACTTTGGCAAATGTTTTCAAAGGGGCATTTTAGATACCTTCAAGACTCTTCAGAGAGCCGGTCACGAAAAGCACACCAGGTCCAGTCGAGACAGATCGATTGTCTGAGCAAATCAGAGTTGAACCTTTTTAGTTCTGTAACTTACACCCTGTAAATCGAAAATACGTCTGTCTATCCCGCGCGACCACCACCACTCTGAGGCTGTGGAGAAATCGTGAACTGGACTGCGGCCATTACTTACTTGCATTTTCTACCGAAAAGATCAAGACTCATCAGTCTATGTTGTTGGGTAGGGATATGTCGGTTCTAATCTCCCGACCATTGGAGACGTTGTACAGCATAGATGTTAGTGTGGAGGGTCGGCATATCTCTACCCCCTATCACACTCACACTCTTCGCTTGTCCAACCGATCTCATTTCCAATTAAGGAGTTTCTTTGATACCGGAGTTTGCCGTTCTATCCGCCAGTCGATTTGCGTCACGGCAGTCAGCGCCCCTGAACCTCCACGAGTCTTGCTGGGCACCGAAACGCAAACATGAATGCCGGTAATCGGCATGTCTGTTCTGCACGATGCTCATCCGACTACACATCTAATCCATAAGAGACACCGGTGACGATGGTTGGTGGAATACCGGCCCAGGCAGTCCTAGACCCTCTAAACGGACTGCTCCAGTTGCTTGACAAGGATATCCTCACAAGTTATTGGCTGCAGGGGCATAAGCATTTCGCATCAAGATCGAGTCTAAGAAGTTAGCGTGCGTTAGCTCCCTCAGTTCGGTTCGGACGGCGGCGAGGGTTGAGCAACCTTTAACATTCTAACTTCCAAAGTTCACCATAATTCTGTTGGCTTGACGTGACAGTTACTAGTTCTACATATTAGCAATGAACAAACGATCTTTGAACGCATGGGATTCGGACGATGACTGGGCAGGAATCAGCAGTCCCAGAGAACGACGGAAACGTCAGAATCGACTTCATCAGAGAGCTTACAGTACGTACTATTCGATTTACATAGCGGCACAGAACAGATGGGAGAATGACGGGCTCACCAGAACACCGGATCCAGGGGTCAAAAAGCGGCCAGAGAAATCACCCAATCTTCAACGTGGCACGGAACAGAGGTCCTCCTCAGTGATCATCTCTCCGAGCGCCTCCGCCGCAGCCCGGAACGTAGCATCACGCCAGGAGCAGTCCCGGCTGCTTATGGCCATGCTCGACCAGCTTCCAACCTTGCTGTTAGTTAGATGCCCCGGCATCCACGACAGGGTCAGAGATTTCTTACAGAGGGCCTTCACGAACTGGGGCATGGACCTTCCAACGCCGCGTGACTTGCCGTTCGTCACCCGGCTCAGCACCTTTGACGCCCTGGCTCGCAACGCGCTCATGCTGCGCATTCCCGTCGAGCACTTGGAGTCCGAAGATCAGGCCTCCCTATTCAACTTCGAAGGCCCCCCAGCTTCGATCGAGGATTCGGGCTTGCCCGTCACTCTACGTCCGACGGCGCTGCAGAGGACTGTGAGGCACCATCTGTGGCTGGACCTGTTTCCCATCCCCAGGATACGGGACAACATACTCTGCGGTATCTAGGCTGGGATCTACGATGAGGATGCGCTGTGTGACGCCCTATGCTGCGAGCTACTCGACCTTGACAGCCCGAAAAATGCAGCCCTCGTTGTCTGGGGCGAGGCGTGGGACGCCGCGGGTTGGGAGTTCAGCGCGCAGTTCTTCAACAATTGGGGTCCGTTGTTACGAGGGTGTGAGGGTGTGCTGGAAACGACAAACCCCTGGAGGCGGAAGAGGGGTGCAAGATGTATAGAATACAATTTGAATTGAGTGTTTTTGCTACCCAAAGAGGGAAAAGCCTTGATTATGACGACATGTTCAGTTCTAGTAGTTATATATGAAGACGAGAGCATCCAATGACGGGGCTAAGGGGACCGAGTGTTGAGAGTATGCCTGGATCTGCTCCTGGTGACTGAAGCTCTGGCTTGTACTACCTTCCTAGTCTGACAAGAGCATAAGCAGACTACATTCAAGGATACTTTATTCTAGACCAATCCACAATCTCTCCGTTGTTCTACTTCACTTTCCCACACATTAAAGTTGGACTCCGTGGGTATGCGGACTGCTTGTTCCCCTGTCTAGCGTTGAAGCATTTTTTAGCCACTCCAAATACCAAGCTATATTACAAAGGGACGGTTTCGTCTCGAGATTCCACATAGCAGACTTCGCTCCGATTTCTCGTACTTCAAGTCTACTTGTCATCTTGCCTGACTTCAACGTTCTGGTATCATTGCCTATTCTCTCATCTCCAGACTCCCATACTCGACGACTACCAATATGCCCCAGTTTCGCTGTGAAGATATCCCCGATCTCAGAGAACAAGTCACAATCGTGACTGATGGAAATGCAGGATTGGGTCTCCAAACAGTGAAGCAGCTGGCTCTCCATAATCCCGCTCGTATCTACCTGGCAGCAAGGTCACAAGAGAAAGCCGAGGAGGCCATCAGGGGGCTCCAGACCACGAACCCAAACACGACGAACATTACCTTCCTCAAGCTCGACTTGGCATCCCTCGAGAGTGTCAAAGTAGCAGCTTCTGAATTTCTCAAAAGAGAGACCCGCCTCGACATCATCGTCAACAACGCAGGCATCATGATGACCCCAGAAGGTCTCACGGAGGACGGCTACGAGATCCAATTCGGCACCAACGTCATGGGCCCCGCGCTGTTCACCCAGCTCCTGCTCCCAACCATGCGGGAAACATCCAAGGTCAACCCCCAGACGCGCGTGGTCATGCTCTCGTCCGCAGCTCATATCTGGGCACCGAGCAACGTCTACGACTTCGCCGAGCTACGGACCACAATGCCCCATCGGAAAACGACCGAGCGGTACACAATGTCGAAACTGGCCGATCTGCACTACACCAAGGCCCTGGCCGAGCGAAAGACGGACGTGAAGGTCATTCCCGTGCACCCAAGCATGGTCGCGACGTCCACCACGCCTCGGAGGGGTTCTTTCTCAGGCCCTTCCTGCACGTCGTCGGAATCTTCGCGACGCCCGTCGAAAAGGGTGCGTTGTCGCAGATATGGGCTGCCGTCAGCCCAGGGGCGAAGAGCGGACAGTACTACGGCCCTGTTGGGAAGGCGGAGTCTGGGTCCCAGGCAGGCCAGAACAGAGAGCTTCAGGAATCGCTGTTGGCTTACATTCAGACTGAGTTGAAGGACCATGTTGGAAAGGTGTAGCACCATACAGTGACACCCATTGCTTTTAACTGTTATCTCGCTGGAAGGCTGGTGCGGTTGAAGGCGGAAGAATCGTCGTATATCCCGAAAACACCAATCTTCCAGGCTGGGATATTTCGTGGCCTTCACACCCTAACACCCAAGAAATTCCAACTGGGCCCTTCAACTAAACTTAGTCCTGCAAACACATTCGGCCAATGGCGCTCTAACCTTGTTATAAAGTCAGCGGGGTATATCACTGTGAATAGTTCACATGTTCGCATTCCAGTAAGCTATCATAACTAACATAATCTTGGGGTATCATGCACCATGTGAAAACATGAATTTTTGCCCGTACACTCTTCAAGCAACTTCAACTCAAACACTAGTACCACTCAACCAAGGCTCAAGCGGTGGCGTACAGTCTCCGTCAATAACTCTGAGCACGGGTCTGAAGCAATATGTTTCAACATCTCCTCGATGACTCAATGGCCACCGTCTTCTGCCTTCTGAGGTGTAGACCCGAGTCCGTACAGCCGCTTCTTTTCCAGTTTCTTCTTCATCTTCCTCTCCCACCGCTTTTCCCAATCTGCTTTGCTCGAACCTGCCTTGGGTTTCTTAGATCGGCTGTCAGTTGTCGAGGCAGACAAATGGTTTACGGCTGGACTGCTTGATTGGAACGACGGAGGACCGAAGTCGAGTCCGGATCGTCCTGGTGTTGCTGCCGGCCTTGAAATTCCATTGTTTCGAGAGGAGCCCGGTGAAGCTGCAGACCGAGCTGGCGGGGTCTCTACAACGCTAACGACATGTCCCTTCTGTAAGAACGCATCATCTCTGTCATTCAGGGACTTCCACGGCATGTTTTGACCCGCGGCATGTGCCGAAGAGTGGCCCTCTCGCTTGACGGTGCGGACCGAACCGGCCTTTGACGGCGCTGAGAGCGGGCGTGTAGTGCTAGAAACGAAAATCATATCTTCATCGTCTGGTGCAGCCGCTTGCGGAGTATTGACAGCCGGTTTCGATGCTGGCGCGACTGGACGACATGAAGGCCCTCCAACTGACATCCGTTGTTTGCCTTTCTCCTGGGCCGTGGGGGCTTTCTTCGGTTTATCGGGCGTGTCCTTTGCGACAGTTCGCGAGGGTGGTGCAGCCTCCTCGCTGGGAACATGGGCCACTGCAGCCTTCGAGATCTGCAGCACCTCTGGCAATAGCTCAACCTGTGTGCTTTCCCGAGCAGTCTCGACCTCTGGTGCTGTTTTGAGCGGAGATCCCTTTTGTGGATTTCCTGGTGTTTGTTCGATTCCTGATGAAGGTAAGGATGATGGGTCTCCGCCAAGAGATTGCCTGGCAGACTTGAACTCATGCGCATATTTATCAAACACCAGATCCAGGTTTCCTACGGTCACAACTCCCTTGTGGAACGTAGGTTGTTCGACATTCTCGACATACCACTGAATGGCTGATAATGGAGTCCCATCAGTGGTGTCTTTCTTTTCCACATAAGGAATATAGCCCTCGGCGAAAGCACGAATGAAATCATCATACAGCCATTTTGGCAGTGCTTGTTTGCGATGGAGCCTCTTGACCACCAAACATGCTTTGACAAAATCTCCAACGCTTCCCCGATAGGAAGGGTAGGCAGCACGAAACGCTTCCAAGGGGCGTTCACCCAAGGTCTTCGTGGCCCGATCAGAAGGCGGCCCTGTGACTGAGTTTGGTCGATCCTCTTGGGTAGCCCCAGCGGTTATGGATGTCTGATTCTCGGCGGGACCGGCAGTAAGCGGGACAAGGGGCGACACGTTCGCAGCAGCTACGTCGGTGGCCGTTGACTGCTCCTTAGCAAGTCGAGAAATCTCAGCTTGAAAGAAATTCTGCGTCTGGTGAATAAGGTCCTCGGGGAAGGATAGCTTGCCAGAAGAGCAATTCGCTTTAGCGATATAGAGGCAACCGTCTGGCTCAGCCCAAAGTCGTTCGAGCTTGATGCCGGCAACGGCAGCTGTTTTCGTGAGGGTGTACAGGGTTTCGAGACTGCGACACGATAGAGTCGATCGTAGGTGCCGTAAATCCGGAGGCAGCCACTCCGACCGCTCTGCTTTCCACTTGACATCCAGTTGTCTGATGAGTTGTCGCCTTTGCGACTCGTCTTTTGACAGTCCTCCTTTGTCGCTAGCCGGTAGCTCGTCAACCAAGTCGATGACGACCTTCGATTTTGCGGCATCCTCGCCTTGCAATCCGGTCACAGAGGCTGGCTTGGGCCCGTTTTCAATCTTGGGAGATTCGTCGGCTCGTCGGCTCCGACCAAAGCATCTGGGAGCACTCGGGGTCTCCTGGACAACTTGAGACGTTGGCAACAGCACTTCCCCCGACGCAGTCAACAACGGTGGTCGTGAAGAATCAGAAGACTGCGGTGGTCGAGCGCCTGATGGCTGAGAAAATGGAATCGTGGTCAGTCGGGGCGAGTCCGTGCTAGAGGGACGATCTTCTGCAGGCTCAGGGGAGAACTTGATTGCTTTGTATCGACGCCGCTTATTCTGAGCTGGCGCCATCACGGCGCCCCTTGCGTCGTCGTAAGTAGATGGGACCATGCTGCCTAGACCACAAGGAGGGCTTGTCACAGCTTGGGAGACTGTAGCCTGACGTGCTGCAACTCTGTTGATAGGAGGTGTTGCTTGGTCCACTGCACCAGGAATGGCAGTTTCAAGATCATCTTCCAATCCTGCACTGCTCGAAGGGAACGGCCCAATACGGCGTCGCTTGAAATCTGGCTGAGGGAATCGCGCAGGAGGATTGGGGCGTTTTCGAACTGGCGAACCGGGCAACGGCGCCATTGGGGGACTGCTCGGAAGACCACTAGGTGCTGATGACACCGGCACCTGGCTTTCCAGATCAACTTGAGACTTGATGGAGGGCGAAGAAGACCGGTCTTGGACCGCAGATGGCGAAGGTCGTCTGGGAGATGACGACCATGAAATCGGGGTACCTGGGGTTTCCGAGGAAGACTCCGATATGTTGTCGCCCTCTTCTGCCTCGTCGTTCAACGACTGTATCTGTCTTGGCGCTGTCGGGGAAGGCGCACTCGATATGGGTTCTTGAGGTTTTTGGGCCGGCGGCGGAAGCGTGTGGGCTGTGTGGAAGTATTTGACCTGTTCGAGAACTTTCGCGGGAACATTGCCTCCTCCATTGCGGCCAGCTTTGGGGTCGGAGACCCAGGAATCGGAATTGTCAAGGAGTTTTTGTTGGTCTTTCGGTACTCGAGTAAGAAATCGGGGGACCAAAGACCTGCTGAAGAGGGCGTGAATGGAGGGCGACGTGTTGGAGGAGTCCGGACTGCTCTTAAGGCCAGCCATCGTGGCGGCAGAAAATGTGGGCCAGAAGCTGGTCTGGTCTTGTACTACATCGGGGTTTGGTGAGGGTGGTAGTGGTGGGCGGTGGTGAGCTCGCAACGACAAAGTGAATTGCGTGACTGGTTTGTGACTGTTTGGCTGTGAGCAGAAGGAAAGACAAAGGCGGTCTTTGCTGTGATGTCGTGATATTGTGTAGCTGCTTGTCACGTCAGTCTGCCCTTAGGAGGGGTTGAGTTGGTTGATGAGCAGCGATAACTCGGCCCAAAGTCCTTTTGGACGAGACGCGCTCAGACTCCCTTGGATTCTAGCAAGCGCGTTTTTCGGGTTGCATCATGGCAGGTGGAAGGGACTCGGGGAGGGAGCCTTGCACTGCGGGGTCCTGGCCGGGCTGGCAGGTGGGGCAAGGGATGGAGGTCTTGGCCTAAGCTTTTGGGGGAGTCGCGGTGTGGATGATGTACCTGCTACCATGTCGCACCTACCTAGGCTGCTACTTAGGTGGCGTTCTTCGCAGACGTAAAGTGCTTTGCATCTAGGAAGGAATTTCCCACCATCCAAAAGCTTCAGTAAGGTTGGTAGGTGCTTAACAACCTACCCAGGAGGGGGTGCCCTGTGGGCAGAGCTTCAATAGAATGAAGCTTCAATATCTACATAAATCTTACTGCTACAGCGCAGCAGTCAACTTTCCTGAATAGTAAGGAACCATCATATTGATCAGTTTTTTGGTCCTTCCTTCCCTCTGTTTTTTCAGTACTAGAGGGATCCACCATGACTAGTGAAAACAGTAGGAACGAGGATAGATCAGTCATGGCATACACAGCAGACCTTGAACTACGTAATAGAGTGAAAAAAATAGATTGAATCCGCGTTCAATAGACTAAAGCCATTATGACAGCACTCTGCTACCTTTACAGCACTATGCCGCCTACTAAAATAAGGTGTGCCCTCTGCTCAAAGCACCCCCTCTCCCCCTTAGGAAGCCTCATATTTTGGGCTGCCTCAGTGAGATACCTTTCCATGAGGTGGCTGCATCGTTTGGTATAGGTAGGTAGGTAAGGACGCAAGGACGTTAGGTGGTCACCTGCAAGTGGATCGGCTTGTGTCGGGACGGGTACCGGGGACATCCACATCCACATGCATTGCAACAGCCTGCCGCAACGGCTCTTGCTCTCCCTCGTCCACGTCTTCTGCCAACTGCCAACTGCCCACCGAACCCAGCGCCAGCTCTTCGTCATCCCCCGTCCGTCCCGTTTGACGATCCGACCAGCTTGGCAGTCTCTGCCCGTACCACACGCGGGCCTAGACCTCGGCGGGATAGCGCTGGCTCGCTGGCCCACGGATAGTCCGTCTCCAAAAACCACACCTGTTGAAGACTCTAGCTCGCCTGCAGACTCAAGGTACGCCACGACGACTACCGAAGACGCCAGACCAGACACACCACCACCACCACCACTACACTTTCTCACCTACCACACACTCTTTCATCTGCCCTACGCCATACGCAATTAGAGCCTGACCTTCGCCACGTCGTTTCTCCTCCTCGTCACCTGCACACCTCCTGGACCCTTACTTTCTCGCCCACGACCCTCTCGAGAATATCTGCTATCTTCGCATTCATAATTTAGGAAGACCGCTTCCACCACGCTTTCGACGTCCACGAACGCGCAACTCGGCTTGACGAACCCAATACACGCGATATAACGGGTCCGACTGGGCAGGAGAACACGGCGAGGGAAGCAGTGCTGCACTCCAAGACCCCCCCACGAGGCTATGTTTCTGGCTGCCGTCATGTCGCTCTGAAGCCGGAGGAGAATGCAGCGCCGCTCCTGATGCCGAAGAAACCCTCGAATCCATACTCCCTTTCGCCGTCGCACCCGCTTTCCGTGCAAGATGGCTAGTAACAACCTCTCCAAACCAAACTCCCCGGCGGTCCTCTCGACGCCTCCGGGCTTTAGGAGTCGCCATGACTCTATCAACTCGATATCTACGGCCTCGCAGGCCGACAAGGATCAGTTGGCTCACACACTGAACAGGATCCACACCTCTGCCAGCCAGTCTGATTCTCTAACGACCTTCAACGACTTCGCTCCTCCTCCCGCATCACTACCAGCGACGGAAACCAAGGCTTTGACGGGAGAGTTGGTTCAGAATGGCCTCAGTGGACTTTATAGTCGCCTCAAGGAGGCTGTCGGCGTTGTTGGCTCCAGGTCCCAGGACGTGGATGATGCTGACAGCTTTGACGCCGCATCGAAGCGCAGTACTAGCACTACGGCCACGTCTGCGAGGACCCCAACCGTCTCTCTCGTGCGTGGCGAGACGGGCGCGACAAGTTCTTCTTTCAACTCTTCGACGACAAACGACGGCCCCTTGACGGCTACGACCTCCTCGGGAGTCAATACCGTCATGTCCGACAGTCAGTCGCACCCTACGCAGTCCTCCAAGGCGACTTCGATTTCCGCCATGACAGCCTCCAAGTCCAGTACGTCTAGCCGGCAGAGCTTGCCCAGCGTTGCCAAGGCATCTGCCGTCACCGCCATCAACCCCGAAGTCGCCCCGGCCACTGCGACCAGAAGTTTGCCGCTTACCGAAGACGGAACCGGCCGATCGTCTGGCAGGCGAAGTATCAGCAAGCCCGACCCGCGACCCCTGGCCATTGGCTCTGAAAGCTCCCACATGTTTGACGTTCTGGAGCCAAAACCTACTGCAGCTATCGATCGAAGCCATGCAAGCTCCCGGACAAAACGCGACGAGGTTGCAGGTGTTGATGGCTCCACCGAAAAACCCCTCAGTCCTGTGAAAGCCAATATGCCGCCTTTGCCCAAGCTGCCGACAACGGATTCTCGGTCTCCCCTCTCTACCGCGGCGTCCATGCTCGTGGCGCCAAAGCGTCCGGCTGTCATAGATCGTATTAGCCGTTCTAGGTCACCAGGATATGCCCCCTCGAGATCTTCGTCTATGGAGCATGTCACCGCCGAGCCGAGTCCGATCAGCACCAGTGCACACAATTCGGTATATCACGACTCCTTCGCTCACGACTCTCAGCCCAAGCATGGGAGAACTGGAGCGTTGCGAATCCCTGGAACCACCACCAATGAAGGCGCTCCAGAGCAAGTGAACGCAAGGCTCGACCGGATGCGACGACAAGTTCTGAGTAAGGAGTTCTGGATGGCAGACGAGACGTGCAAAGAATGTTTCATCTGCGGACAGCCCTTTTCTGCCTTCAGGAGAAAACACCACTGCCGGACTTGTGGCTGCATTTTCGACTCCAAGTGCACGTCAATCATCCCCGCCTCCAAGTTCGGTATGACTGGAACCCTACGGGTTTGCAAGACCTGCTTAAAGGTCATCAACCAGCGCCTCTATGAAGGAAGTGGCTCGGAAGACTCGGGGGACGACTCGTTCCTCCCAGCCATCTTCCGCCAAACGAAAGCAACACCCAAGGTCACGCAAGTGGAGGCGGAGATTGTAGAGCCCAGCTTTGCAGACAGGATGGAAGGCTTGGACGATGCTAGATCTGTCCAGACGCCGATGATGGCCATTCCCGCGACCAGGAGGATCAATGACTCGAACCGGAACTCTGCTATCTTGGAGATTGACGCACCGCAACTCAGCCGCCCAAGTTCATCTCGCTCCCTCAGGTCTCTGACATCCGCCAACCGGCCGCAATCGTCAGGTCATAGACGCAACCACTCAAAGCATCACAATAACTTCCTTGCCCGGTTTAAGCCAATGCCGGATGACAGGGCGCCCTTTCGCAAAGGCATCACGGAAGAAATGACAAAAAAGCCGAAATACCCAGCGTTTCACGATGACAACATCATCGATCCGGAGCTAGCTGCTTACATGTCGGATGAATCCAGCGGAGATGAGCAGATGAGCATATTTGCCACAATGTCAAGCGCCGATCTGCAACCATCCAGCTACGACCACGAGAAATCTAGCTTTGGCCCTTTCTTGAGCGCAGGAAGGAGGCATCGCCTTGGTCGGGGGGAAAAGAGCGTCAGTGGGCTAAGCTTCACGAGCCGTGGCATGGATGATAACGCGGGCTCTGCGAGCCTCATTGGCCACGGCCGCCCGGCTCGGAGGCGCAACCTGAGCAACGTCAGTCATCAAATGCGATCGCCTCGTCCGAAGTCGGGAATTTTCAAAGGGCCCTCAGCGTCCAACGAGAACGTTTTTACCATTGAAAACCCCGCGATCGAGGCGACCAAGCTGACGAGGAGCGACTCCATGCAAGACGACAAGCAACCGCAAGTGGAGCTGAACCCCTCAAGCATGGTCCACGTCAAAAAGCTCTTGCATCAGCTTCTGGAAGACTCTGGAATACCCAATGTGGCCGCATGGGAGAAGGCTCTCATTCCCATCCTGCTCCAGTGCACTGACGATGTGACGCCCGACATCAGAGCAGGGGATGATATGGACATACGGCACTATGTCAAGCTCAAGAAGATCCCAGGAGGCAAGCCCGGCGACACAAGCTACGTTTCAGGAGTCATATTCACGAAGAACCTGGCCCTCAAGAGCATGCCCCGTCGCATCATCAACCCCCGCATCGTCATCGTGTCCTTTCCTATTGAATACCAGCGGCACCAACAACACTTCATGAGTCTCCAGCCAGTCATCGAGCAGGAAAAGGAGTTTCTGCGGATTGTCGTCAACCGTATAATCAATCTGCGCCCACAGCTGCTACTCTGCGAAAAATCGGTTTCGGGCGTGGCCCTGCAATACCTGTCCGAGGCCAATATAGCCGTCGCATACAACGTCAAGGCTTCAGTTATCGAAGCAGTGTCGCGATGTGCGGAGACGGATATCATATCTTCTCTCGACATGCTGGCCTTGCAGGTCCAAGTCGGTCGGTCTGGTGGCTTCGAAGTCAAAACATATGTCAACAAGAATTACCCGGGGAAAAAGAAGACCTACATCTTCCTGTCTGGATGTTCGGAGAAGCTTGGTTGCACTATCGCCCTGCGTGGAGACTCGACTGAAGTCCTTTCAAAGATGAAGAAGATCACGGAATTCATGGTCTACGTCGTCTACAACCTGAAGCTGGAAACATGCCTGATGAGGGATGAATACATTCAGCTTCCCGCCGAGGTTGACGAATCTTCGTCTTTGGCGTCGTCCCTTCGTCACCAGTCCGATGATGCACCCCGATCTCTCAGTGCCTCCATCGAGAGTGGGAAGAATGATGCATCCACTAAAACGTCGCCAGCCGAGTCCGGACTCCCCTCTCAGACGAGCAACGGCACGTCCATGGTTACTGCAGAAGGCACGGTCTCATCTGATCAGACAGAGGAATCGGCTGCAGAAGAAAGGCCGAAACTCGTATCCTTGCATCAATCCCATGTTCCACCTACGTCCCCCGAATCTCAAGTACCGGAAGACGTGCCTATGCCAACATACTACAGCGACATGGTTGCGAGATATGAGACGAAGATCTTGTCCGCGTCTCCTTTTGTCAAGTTTGCGCAGCCTTACTTGCTCATGAAAGCGCGCGAGCAAGAGCGTAGACTGGTCTATTTGAGACGTTTGAGGGATCAGGACGTTATCGAAGAGCAAACGGACTCTGAGAAGTCAAAGTCACAAAAGTTTCAGCTCATCAAGCCCGAGATGGTCCACGCCATCGGCCAGCAGGCTCCACGGCAGATTATGGAAGTTCTCCACGCCGTCCACGATGCCGAGTACGACAAGGCTCTGTACAACTACCAAACTCAGACGAGGCAGTGGGAAAACTACATCCAGGGCAACCTCGACTTGTTCGATCCTTACTCCCACCAAAATATCGTCGTCCTCTACTCGGAAATCTGCACCGAGACGAAAATACCTTGCTCGGAACCGGGGCTGATAGCCATTGGGTTCTACGACGAGCATGTCGACGACAGCGGAAGCATGGATCCAGACTGTACACTCGGCCAGTACATTGAGGATCTGTGTATTAACAAGGACTCCGTATGTACAGCCAACGGATGCGACCGAAAAATGACGGAACATCACCGCACTTACGTGCATGATGAATCGCGAGTTACTATTTTCGTTGAACAGCCGGCCCTGAAGCAGAGGCGCAATATGGACGGCATCACAATGTGGAGCTACTGCAAGACGTGCAAGAAAAACTCGCCAGAGATGGGCATGTCCGACAGCACTTGGAAATACTCGTTTGGTAAATACCTCGAACTTCTCTTCTGGAGCAGGGGCTTGCGCCTGCATGAGATCACTGGTTGCGCCCACGACCATCACCGCGATCATATCCGTTACTTCCAGTACCGGGACACCTGGGTTAGGATTCATTACGATCCGATTGATCTCCTTGAAATCATTGTTCCCAGAGCTCGCATTACATGGAAAGTGGAGAACGACCTGAGACTCAAGAACGAGATTTTCAACAAGATCGAGGAACGATGGATCCGCTTCATCAACTCCGTGAAGCTCAGGCTCAAGAGCATTCGCATCGACAGTGTCTTACCCGAAAAGGCGGATGCCTGCAAGGCCGAGGTTGACAGGCTCATCAAGAAATCTCAAGATGACCAGGTCTCGTTGATTCGCCGGCTCCAGGAGACCTACGTCAACTCGAAGTACTACGAGGTTATTCCTTTCAACGCGATTGTACGAGACATGTTGGAGAGGGCCGGTGACTGGGATGCTGCATTCGCCAAATTTGAGATAGACTTCCTGCCCGACAAAGATTTGCGGCAGTTGACGATGATTCAACTCAAGAAGATTTTCACCGACAATGAGTCTCGAGAATCACTCCCTTCTACAGACGGCACGGCATCAACAGTTGAGAGCGGCGATCCTCCCTCGCAGACATTCTCGGATGCTGACGAAAAAACCTCGACTCAACCCACGGATCCCACCGAACCCGGTCCAGATGAATCCACAGATGCTTTGGAAAAGGATAAGGATCCGGACCAGGGCGAAGTCAAGGAAAATGTGCAGACGGAGAAGGAACCGGAGCCAGAAAAAGAGCCAAACCCAGTTCCTACACCTCTCGCCGTGTCGGATATCGAACGGTCGGATCAAAAGGAGCCGGGCCTCTCCAGGGCAGAATCAAGCAACGGCGACAGCAAAGTCAGCACCCCTGTCGAAGTGGTTCTCGAGAGGGTCGAGCCTCTCGACCTCGCCACCCCAAGCTCGCCAACGGTTAAAGGGCCCTTCACATTCCCGGCAATCGAAGAGAGCGGAGAGGCGTCATCCGTACCCAGCACTGCCGAGCCAACGTCTCCCGGCATCAGACCCCCACTTATTGCCAATTCCACTGGCATTTCATTATCAGAAAAAGTTGAGCAGCTTCGTCGAGAGCACCAGGCTATGGGTGCCGAGTCAATCCACACGGCGGATTCGGCAGAGACACCTCCAAAGCCGAACCCGGAACGAGTTGTAGTGCGCAGGGCTCCGATGATTAGAACTCTGTCGCAGCCTGCCCAGAGCTTACCAAGAGCCCAGTCCAGTTTTGGGAAACCTGGTCTCACGAAAGAGGGACTCGGTGCTAGTGAGACTTCAACGGAGTCGTCTTTCAAGATAGACAAGAAGCCTTTTGATCGCCTGGGTCTGGGAATGAAAAGCCATAGGAAAGCCGGCCCATCCTCAATCCCTCGCCTCATCACCAAGAAGAAGGATTCGCATGTGTCGTCACAGGTGTCTAGAATTGCCCGACACTTCGAGCAGTTGAGCCGCGAGTTCGAAAAGGAAAGGCAGCGAGAGGACCGGAGAAAGCGCTTGGCCAAGGGGAACGTCCCACGTGCAGGTTTGCCGCGGTCGGCCACCAAAGCTATTGTGGAGGTCTACCACAACATCGACAACGCCGTCCAGGAGCCTGGGCCGTCAATGACTGATCATAACAACGAGATCAAGATTCTTGAGCCCAAGACGGCCCCAGTAACTCCAGCTCCAAACACGGTTCAGACGGAGCCCACAGCCGCCACGCCTCCCGTGGAAGAAGGAAAACCAGCACCAGAGGCCCCTCCACAAGCTGACGAACACCACGTCGGGGGAGAGACAGACGATACGGCGACTGTTACCGCCAGCCATGGGGGCTCTGACGACGAAGGGCAAAGCGACAACGAGCAGTCGATACTCGACGACCTGCTGCCCGACGTCAAGGAGCTGGCGGACTCTCTCGAGCCGAGCACAGAGATCCCGCTGGAACTGCCAAAGCATCAGAAGACTAGCCTGATGAAGATGCTCACAAACTTCTGGGCAGAGCGATCCGCAAGTGGCTGGCCTTCGTTGGACTACCCAGTCAACGCGAGCGATCACATCTTCCTTGATTCCGATGTCATTGTCCGAGAGGATGAGCCAAGTTCCGTGATTGCGTTTGCGCTGAGCTCCGATGACTACCGTACCAAGTTGGCAGACATTCGTCGCCAAGAGCGGATGGCGATACAGAAGGACTACGAAGCCTTAAACGTGGACGGCAAGTCTTCAGGCATGTCTGACACGGGCGGCGAGTTCATCATGGAGGAGGGCGAACTGGAGAAGAGTCTGCTCAGAGCTACGGGTACCCATCTGAAATACCAGTTCAAGGAAGGGTCCGCGACAATGCTTTGCAAGATTTTCTATGCTGAGCAGTTTGATGCACTCCGTCGGAAATGCGGCGTGGCAGACCGTATCGTCGAGTCACTTTCCCGTTGTCTGAAGTGGGATTCGAAGGGAGGCAAGACCAAGTCGGTATTCCTCAAGACTCTTGACGACCGTCTTGTACTGAAGGTAAGTCGCTTCCTGTCCCTTGATCCTTTGTGATAACAGCCATTACTGCCTGTCTTCTATTTTGTTGATCATGCGCGCTGACTCTGTTGCCCAGGGACTTTCCCAAATCGAGACGTCTGCCTTTCTCCGATTTGCACCGGCTTACTTTGGTATCATGGCCGAGGCTTTGTTTCACGACTTGCCTTCCGTGATTGCCAAGATGCTTGGTTTCTTTCAGCTGATTATCAAGAATCCAGTCACTGGCGTGGAGATCAAGTTGGATTTGCTGCTGATGGAGAACCTGTTTTACGATCGTGGACCGACTCGCCTTTTCGACTTGAAGGGTTCCATGCGCAATCGCAAAATTCAATCCACGGGCGAACAGAACGAAGTGCTTCTTGACGAGAACATGGTAGAGTTCATTTATGAGTCGCCTCTATTTGCGCGGGAGCACTCTAAAAAGCTTCTCCGGGCTTCAGTAAGTTACCGATCTCTGGAATTGTAAATGTGCTGTCCTAATGGTCCCTACAGGTCTGGAACGACACCCTCTTCCTCGCTCGACAAAATGTCATGGACTACTCCTTGATGATAGCCGTGGACGAATCCAGGAAGGAGCTGGTTGTTGGTATCATCGACTGCATTCGAACGTACACTTGGGACAAGAAACTTGAAAGTTGGATCAAGGATCGCGGTTTTGCGGGTGGTGGCAGGAATCGCCCGACAGTTACCAGTCCGAAGGAGTATAAATCCCGCTTCAGGGAGGCAATGGCCAGGTGAGCTCTCTCTTGTCGAGTCCAGCAAAGTTGCACTCTCATGCTAACATACGTGCGATTCAGATACATCCTCCAGGCACCGAACTGCTGGCATCAGTTTGGCGTACCTCAGCAGACCAATAATGCCATGAGGCCGCGTTTCGAATCGGACGCCAAGCCGGAGTAGCAAGCGTACAAGGTGCGGGAGGTTTCGCTGGACTGTATTACAAGGGATCGTTACATAGTTTTGCTGCATTACAGGCGTTCAGTACCTAGACAGAGAAACCAAGCACGAAAGCGCGGATGGGGAATGGCAATTCTAGCCGAAAGGAGGCAGCTCTGCGGCGTTGATGATTAACGGCCTATGCAATTCAGATAGATACCCAATAATGAAATGAACGACCCAAATGTATACAACTATTTGAAGTGAGCAATTGGGCTGTGTTTTGTCTGGCCGATCGTTAGGTGCTTAGCCTGGTAGGCGCCAGGCACCTTGGTGGTTGGCAAGGTGCCTGGTTCAGGGCTGTTTCGTACCGAAAAGTATGGGACCACCTCGCTAACTGGTCCACTGCGAAGCAAGGTTTCAGTGGCTGCTGTTACGACTTCCTTCAAGCAAGACCTGTCTACACCTTAGCTCGACGATTTGCCTCTTAGACAGAAGTGTCAGTCTCGTTACCCGCCAAAGGGCTTCTGCAGTTCATTCATTTTCCTCGCATATCTGACGATTCTAATGTCTATTGAACTGAACTGGGAAACGCTCACCACGGGCCCCGACGGAGAGGCTCTGGCCCTTCGCATCCGTGATTTCATCCACACGAAATTTCAGGCCGTACCGCTGCCCCGATTCGTCAAGTCCGTCAAGGTCCACGCCTTCGAGTTTGGAGCGATTGCACCGGAGCTGGAGCTCAAGGATATCACCGACCCGCTACCAGACTTCTACGAGGAAAACTCGGACATCGAAGATGACGAGGAGGACGAGGCCGGCACTGAGTCGCCTCCTCCACAGCAGCCGCACACCCCCGGTGAACTGAGAGGAGCTGAGAGGAGGAGGCAGAGGGAAGAGGCGTCATTGCCGCCAAAAGTGAGGTCTCATGCACTCAGAGGCCAGTCCGGGGACTTTCCGAGCCCGTTTCTGGGCGTCTCAACACCGGGCATCTTGGGCGGAACCTCGAATCTGCATTACTTTCAGTCGCATCTTGGAACGGGCTGGTCAGGCACGCAGACGCCCCTCGCGGCGGTGGCCGGCGCGCACATGGGTAACAGACTGGACTCGTCGGCCAAGGGCTCTCCTCTAGGCTCACCGCTACCAAACGGATACTCACCGAGCCACAGCCGGCACGCCTCGCTCAGCTCAGTGTCCGCCAGCGACTTCAACACCGCGGCCTTCGCCCAGCAGCAAAGTAACTTGCGGGAGAAGGCGAGCGTTTCCACATTGGCGCCGACGTCAGCGGGAGCATCGAGGCCGCCGACGCGAGATACACATGTCCCCGCCGGTTCCGCGCCAATTCAGGAGGAGGACGAGGAGGGCCCGGACGGGAACGCCCCGCGGTTCCGCGAGCCGAGGCCGGAAGACCTGCAAGCTGTGTTTAGAATCCGGTACGCGGGCGACGTGCAGCTGCGCCTGACGGCTGAGATCTTGCTGGACTACCCGATGCCCAGTTTTGTGGGCATCCCCGTGCAGCTCAGCGTGACTGGCTTAACGTTCGACGGCGTTGGAGTGATGGCCCACATCCGCAAGAGGATACACTTCTGCTTCCTCAGCCCCGAGGATGCGATCACGGCGGTGGGGGCAGACGATGCTGGTCCTAGCGAGCCCGGCAAAAGATTCGGCGGCCTCTTGCAGGAGATTCGGGTAGAGAGCGAGATCGGGCAGAGGGACGGCGGTAAGCAGAGTCTCAAGAACGTGGGCAAGGTAGAAAGGTTCGTGCTGGAACAGGTGAGAAGGATATTCGAGAACGAGTTTGTGTATCCCAGCTTCTGGACATTTCTGGTATAGGTAGCAGGCATTAGGCACGTTCGTCTGGGCTCTCTACGCTGCATACGAAGCACGGCCATCAGGACAACGATGCTTCAGAATGGGAACAGCTCATGCATTTTATGGTCTACAGTGGTATCTACCCGCAAAGAGAAGAGACTCTTTTCTGCGAAAAACTCAAAAACAAATCGCAATCATTATGTGAGAGTACTCTTGAACCCCTGGTAGGCCTGTTGAATGTCCATCTCGAGTTCGCGAGCCTGCTGCTCGCTCAATTCGTCCGTGGCCTTCATCTGGTTCAGCGTAATGAGCCACTGCACAATCTTACCTCTGCTGTCGAAGTCACGGTCCGTCACCTTGTTGACTGACTGGATGACATCGGAGAGCAGAGGGTGCAGCTGATCCTTGGAAAGCAACCCCAACTTAACAGCATCGAGGAACGTGATGAACTCCTGCGTTGCCTCGAGAATCAGCGCACCGCTTGTGTTGCTTGCTGCAGTGGGTGCCGGAGTAGCGCTCGAGGAGGCGTTGACGGTCGTCGAAGGCATGCCCACACGGAGGCGCTCGGTGGCACGGGGGACTTCGAGCTGTTTGAGCGTAGCGTCAGCATCGAATCAGCGAGAAAATCCAGTCAAGTTCGCAGCTTGACGTACATCCCACTCAGCCTTAAACTCCTCCAGGCCCCGGAAGGCTTTTGCGACGGTCTCATCGGCCAGGATGGACTTGTACTGCTTCAGAGAGCGCTCGCATATTTCGGTGTAGTCGGCCTCCGGGATCGCATCTTTCAGGAAGGCCTTCTCGAGCTCATCGAGGGTGACGATGATGCTGAAGATCTCGGCGAGCGAGTCTTGCAGGTCGCGCTCGGCGCGGGTGTCGGCGAGCTTCACCTCCTGTCGTCATGCATCGTCGTGTCAGCGATGACTGCGCCGTGAGCTGCGGGGGCGGGGCAGAACCGCAAGGTGATTGTGATTGAAACACTTTACCTCATCCAGGTTGATTGTCGCCGACAATGTATTGTTTGGGATGTAGCTATGCGGTGTCGGAGCATAGGGTTGCCGGGGCATCATCTTCGCGGCTGGATTCGAATCGTCACCGGCTTCATGGTCGATCGGCAGTCGTCACCAGCTTTAAGCTGTCGAGCTCCAGTGAGTCGCAACGGCGCAGGCTCCAAGACATGGGTGTGGAGGTTCCAGTCCTCGGCCGTGCAGCAGGTCAGCAGCTCCAGTGTCGTGTCGACTTGGAATGTGGGGCGTACCTCAACCACCAGTCCAAAACCGGCTAGCTCCATATCCGATAAGATCAGTCCCGATAAGAAAATTTTTGGAGGACGCCCATTGAAAGTTCCGCGTCTCACGGTCCCTGCAGTACAAACCTCTTTTTCACCATCCCCAGGACCCCTAATTGACCGGACCCCTCCAACCCGATCACCATGGGCTCCTCCAAGAAGAACCTCAAGGCGACGAAGAAGTTCGAGAAAAAGCACCTCAAGGGTGTTCTCGACAAGAGGAAGGAGTCTGCCAAGATCAAGCAGCGTCACCAGGTCAAGGCGAAGAAGCAGACGAAGCGGTCCAAGGATGCAGAGTTCGAGGGACCGGCGAAGCCCAAGACCAGCGGCGGCCAGAAGGATGCCAACGTCAGCGCCATGAGCGTGGACGACTTCTTCCAGGGTGGCTTCGAGGACATTATCGAAAAGGGCGGCAAGAAGACCAACAAGAAGCTCGGCAAGCGCAAGCGTGATGCGCCTGCGGGCGATGACGACGACTCGGACGAGGGCAGCATGTCGGATTTCTCCGTCGAGGAGCAGCCCGTGGCCAGCGACAGCGAGGACGGCGACGACGATGCTGACGACGACGAGAACCTTGGCATGTCCAAGGAGGCTATGGACAAGCTCGCCCAGCAGGACCCCGAGTTCTACAAGTTCCTCAAGGAGAACGACCCCGAAGCGCTCGATTTCGACGAAAACGCCGACATGGCTGAGATTGACGACTTGAGTGCCGGGAGCGATCAGTCCGACGACGAGCAGCCTAAGAAGAAACGCAAGAAGGACTCGAAGAAGAAGGACGAGCCTGAGGAGGAGGTTCTGCCCGACAACGAGCTTACCCGCGAGATGGTCACGAAGTGGAAGAAATTGCTCGAGGAAAAGCAGAGCTTGCGTGCTGCGAGACAAGTCGTGCTGGCTTTCCGCTGTGCGGCTCATCTGAACGAGGACGATGCCGATGAGGACCGGGCCCAAAGATATTCCATCTCCAGCCCGGAGGTGTTCCACGATATCCTGATTGTGGCCCTCAAGCAGATCCCCGCAGTCATCACGCACCACCTGCCTATCAAGGAGTCGGCATCAGGCAAGATTTACGTGCCGACGGATTCCAAGAAGTTCCACACCCTGTCCATCATGATCAAGACCTTCACCGCGTCCATCATCCATCTGCTCGGCACACTATCTGACGACGCGACCCTCAAGCTCACGATCGGCTCGCTGGAGCCCCTTGTTCCCTACCTGCTGTCCTTCCGCAAACTTCTCAAGGTCTTTATCAAGACTATCGTCAACTTCTGGGCCAGACCCGCCAGCTCGGAAACCACGAAGATCACGGCGTTCCTGGTCCTGCGGAAACTGGTCGTTATCGGAGACAAGGGTATCCGCGAGACGGTTCTGAAGTCGACGTACCAAGGACTTATTTCGGGATGCAGAGCGACAAACATCAACACCATCCAGGGCATCAACTTGATGAAGAACTCTGCCGCCGAGCTGTGGGGCATTGATCAGAGCGTTGGTTACACGACCGCCTTCACCTTCATTCGCCAACTCGCCATCCACCTGAGAAACAGCATCGTGAAGAAGGAGAAGGACTCCCACAAGATTATCTACAACTGGCAATATACCCACTCGCTCGACTTTTGGTCATGCGTGCTTGCCGAGCATTGCAGTCCTCTGAAGGAGGCGGAAGCAGGCAAGGAGGGTCAGCTGAAGCTCCTGATCTACCCCCTCGTCCAGGTCACCATGGGTGCGATGCGCCTTGTCCCCTCTTCCACGTTCTTCCCCCTGCGGTTCCACCTAACCCGCTCCATCCTGCGCCTCTCCCGTGCGACAAACACCTACATCCCTATTGCGCCCGTGCTTCTCGAGGTTCTCGACTCGGCCGACATGAAGCGCTTCCCCAAGGCCTCCTCCATAAAGGCCCTGGACTTCAACGTCGCCTACAAGGCACCCAAGTCATACCACCGCACGCGTGTCTATCAGGATGGTGTTGCAGAGCAGCTTGTCGAGCTGTTTAGCGAGTACTTCACCATCTGGGCCAAGAACATCGCCTTCCCTGAATTCGTCCTGCCCGTCATCATTCAGCTCAAGCGCTGGGTCAAGCAGGCGCGCAAGACCAGCACGGGCAACAGGAACAACAAGGTCATCTCTATCATCGTGTTGTTGGTGCAGAAGCTTGAAGCCAATGCCAAGTTCATCGAGGAGAAGAGGTCCAAGGTCGACTTTGCGCCCAAGGACCGCGCTCAGGTTGACGCCTTCCTTCGCGACTTTGACTGGGAGAAGACGCCACTCGGCGCGTACGTCGTTGTGCAGCGCAAGATGCGCGAGCAGAAGGCCAAGGTCCTGGAAGAGGCAAGGAAAGAGGACGAGAAGAAGCGCAAGGAAGAAGAGAAGGAGGCCCTTCGCGGGAACGCTGCAGACGATGACTCGGAGGAGGAATATGCGGACGAGCTGATGGACGACGAGGATGGCGAGGAGGCAGACGACGTCGACGAGGACGACGAGGAAGACGAGGTGGAGGATGACAGCGAGTAGCGCGGTGGCTGTCGAAAGATGATCATACATTAAAAAGTGTTTTACGGTGTCACTTCGGACGCTGGTGTTTGGGAATATCATGGAGACAGACATACGCGATTAATCATAGAGAAGACAAAGTCGTCCCAAACGGCCAGTTTTGAATCCACTCCCTCCACCGGGAAAACAGATACAGGGTGATCAGGAAACATTGCGAGACTTGCCGAATTCCGACGGAAGTAATGGTTCAGGTCTTGCCCAAGAATGATCCAGACAAGGTTCGACTGGGACCGGGCACTTGGCACGGACGATGGGCAACTGAGCCGCAACTGGTGGTGCTGTGTCATCCCGGTCCTTTCAGGCAGGGGTGCGGGCGCCGGTCGATCCTTTGGCCAATGTCTGCCTAATGCCAGTAAGCTGAACCAACATAACAAACACCTACACAACGCAACAGCCCGCTTATTTGTCCTCTCTCGCACCGTCAATTTTTCTTATTGTTCCTGCCCTCGATTGAACGATTGACCATCTGCAGGGACTGCTTCCTCAGGTCAGGCCAGTCCCGCGAAACGAGATCCTGGACTCATGAACCATTCCCGCATGAAGTGACCTTGCCATCGCAACCATGGCCCCCCTTGCCGCGGATCCCCGCCAGCTGGTGGTGGTCCTCAACCCGGCCCGTCGCCGGGCGTTCTACACTTTGCTATACGATATTACCGGCTACATGCGCACGCAGCTCGAGCTCAAAGATGCCGAGTACAATGCCAACTCGGGTACCGCCACCCCTTCTACAGCCCCGCTCTTTGTCCCGGACGCAGCCGGCCCAGGCGGCCGGGCCAGTCCGAGCCATCCTGACCGCGGCGGCTCTGGTGTTCACAGCGCCGAACTCGTGGCGCTGCGGAGGGCGGCATTGAAGCACTTTGATGAGTGGCGCAAGGAGATTATGGAAAAGGTCAAGGAGATCGCTTCGGCCAGAGATGACGATAAGATCCTCGAGGCTCGAAAGAAACGTCTTCATGAGATGGAGAAGCTCAAGAGCGAGTCTCCTGGGATCGGAGAGGACCTCATCAACTTCGGAGATTCGCCGCAGGCGGCAGCGACCAACGAGACCGACAAAGAGGTAGCCATTTTGCAGGGGCATTATCATCCAATCCCTAGCCGCTTCACCACAATTCCGGTTGATGATAGAAAGGAGGTGCTCAGCTGCCTCTTGGTTCTTATCCTCTCGACAGGTAGCTATTCTGCGCATTCCAGAGTCTTGGCCTTGTATCTTGCATCTGCATTCGAGCTTCCCCTCTCGGCGCTCATTACCGAAGAGACGGAGATCGCCAAGTCTCTCGTCGAGTCTTCAACCGCAGCCGAGAACCAGAAAGAGACCATGTCGGCCGAAGCCGAGGCTGCGAAAAGACGCCAGGAGAACCAGAAAAGCCGATTTTGGAAAGTTGGGCTGGCGTCTGTGGCAGGCGCGGCAGTCATTGGTATCACCGGTGGTCTCGCGGCCCCGGTCGTCGCTGGTGCCATCGGCGGCCTAATGGGCAGCGTCGGGCTCGGAGGTGTCGCGAGTTTCCTTGGGATTTTCTGGATGAATGGCGCACTGGTCGGTACGCTATTTGGCGCCTTCGGTGCCAAAATGACGGGCGAGATGATGGACACCTATGCCAAAGAGGTGGAGGACTTCCGTTTCCTTCCGCTCAAGGATGAATGGGGCCAGGATTACAAACGAGCCGATCCAGACGGCAAACAAGGCGCAAGGCTTCGTGTGACTATTGGCATCAACGGATGGCTGACGAACGAGGGCGACGTCACGAAACCCTGGAGGAGCTTGGGCGACGAGTCCGAAGTATTCGCCCTGCGATACGAGATGAAAGCCCTCCTTGCGCTTGGCACTGAGCTGGAAAGTCTCGTGTCTTCGTATGCCTGGAACTTTGTCAAGGTGGAAATCCTTAAGCGTACGGTCTTGGCGTCGCTCTGGGCTGCGTTGTGGCCTGCCTACCTCATCAGTGCTGCGACAAAGATCGACAACCCGTTCAACCTCGCTCGAAACCGTTCCGACAAAGCTGGCAGAGTTCTTGCCGACGCTCTCATTGCCAAGGTTCAAGGAGAACGCCCAGTCACGTTGGTTGGGTACTCGCTTGGCGCACGCGTCATTTACTCGTGCCTGAAGTCTCTTGCTGAACGAAAGGCTTTTGGACTGGTTGACACTGTCGTGCTCATCGGTTCCCCGATCCCATCCAACAAGGAGCACTGGCAGGTCATCCGATCCGTGGTGTCTGGACGCATTGTAAACGTCTACTCTGAGACGGACTACATTCTTGGCTTCTTGTATCGCACAACCTCGCTACAACTGGGTATTGCTGGGCTGCAGCAGGTCAAGGGAATCGACCGTGTCGAAAACCTGAACCTCAGCGAGGAGGTCAGCGGCCACTTGCGCTACCCCAGCTTGATTGCCAGGATTCTGACGAGATGCGGCTTCCCCAACGTAAAGGGAGGCGGCGATGGTACGATCGAGAAGGAGGAAGACATCAAGATCATGGATCAGGAGGCCGGCTCCCAAATGGGCGAGCTTATCCAACTGGAGGCTGCGCCTGATCCCGATGCTGAGCCCCAACCGATCCGCTCAAAGCACACGGCAAGGTTTCCCAACGAGCTGCGTCATCCTCTACATCCCGACCCGCCAGCGCAGAAGAAGAAGAACCCGAACCGCAACAAAGTGTCCAGGTTTGGTGGTGCTACTGTGTCGGATGCCTTCGACCCCTTGGGCGACCAGGGTAGTGACCCGCTGAACCTGGGCTCTTTGAACCAGAGCAGGAAACAACCACCTTCGCCCAATCAAGCGGATCTCGCCACCCTCGGCTTTCCGTCTCAAAGCCAGCCACCCGGTTCCAAAATTGATGATCCTCTCGACCCCACAGGCCAGAAGAGTGAGCACCGTGCTGTGCCTAACAGCCTCGGGGCATCTGTGGAGCCGAGAAAGGAGATCGAGCTTCCTTCTCGGCCTGGCCCTACCAATGCTTTCCGGAGCGAAGGTTTGATAGAATCCCATCATCGTCCCGAACTTCCCTCACGCCCAAAGACCTTCCCTATCCCGGCGCAGGATGAGGAAGAGGACAGCGACGACGAAAGTTTCAAGGGCATCCAGATGGTGGACAACGACGACGACGGTGACATGACCACGTTCTCGGAACCCCTGAGAGCTGATTAGGATAGGATTAGCATGGGCTGTCTGCTTCAACAACCATTATTGGAATACAACACACTCCGAGTCTGCACTTCTTTTAAGGTTAACTTTTGGCGTGTATCCGTTCTGTTGCCACGTTACGCTCGTTGTCGCAAGCTACTTGATCAATAACGTTGCAAGGAACATCTAGAGTGATTATGATATCTTTAATTTCATGCCATAGTAGATGTCGGCGTTTGTGGATTCTGTCGATTCTGATGCCGTTGGCAAGGCTTCATGGCACTTCGAAGAAGCCCCTGTTGATATGTTGATTCCGGATGCTCTGCGGGTGATATCTCAGATTTCCATGATGGCACCCATTGGAAATAAGGAAGCATGAGCCATGCTCTAACATTGGCTTTCGCTCATTGGAACTCCAATACAAGTTATCTAAGCTCGCATCAGAAGAGGACGAAAGTGCCGAACGAGGCACAGAATTGACAAGTCTTATATTAGGAAACACGCCGTCAACCGTTATGCTAGATACAACCAATTGAATATAAGCTCAATGATCATATCGCTCACTCTGTGTCATTGTACCTCTCACTAACTCCTTTAAACTAAATGTGTGAGATTATGAGCTAAATAGGCAGTCATCTACACATAGTCACAGCACATGACCACCCTCGATATCTGGAGAGCCAGTTGTTGCC
The DNA here is from genome assembly GCA_014235955.1 of Colletotrichum sojae. Lineage (NCBI taxonomy): Eukaryota > Fungi > Ascomycota > Sordariomycetes > Glomerellales > Glomerellaceae > Colletotrichum > Colletotrichum sojae. Next base: position 10,707 of record WIGN01000293.1, on the reverse strand, counting down.
GACCTTTCGCTATCAACTTTATGAGGTTTTGTTTTCAACCTATCTATTTAGAAGTCACTCTCTCTTTGTTGAGGGGACCATCTGTGGGGTTTCTGTAAGCCTCATAGTTCTAGCTGCTGACTTACATCACAGCCGGAGAGTCTATTACCTCCAAGTTAAAGCGACTCTGATGTATAACTTGAGGCACTTGGGGGCAGGTCGTCTCAAGGAACACAATGATCGATTTCTATATGCACTTGTGTAATTTTACCCTTTCCCAGCCACGCCAAACCGAGCTGCGCCATAAAACGTTACGTGGAGGGGTAGTGATAAACTCAAGCCAAAGGCCACGCGAACGAACGTTGTACACTACAGGAAGGCGTGTCATGTGTGGCATGAAACTTGACGTCTAGCAGATTTTACGGTTCACGTCTTGCAAAAAGCCAAAGTTGGCCGAGGTCGGTGCGGTAACGATGCGCACACATCCTTGCCATTGAGACTTTTGACTTTCGGGGTCGCCTGCCGCCCCTCTCCAAAGTTCCGACGAAGATACGTAATTGTACAGCAGCGGGGGTCGGCGAAGCAGAAAAAAGTTCGAGGTTTCTCAGAGAGAGAAGGGATCTGCCAAACCTCATGAGAATAATGTGAATTCAACACTGCAGGTGCGATCTGGTGATGAAGGAAGGGGAAATCGGGAGCCAATCGGAGGCGTCATTCCGCCGGAGATGCAGCGCAATGCATCTTTCGGCAGCGAAATGCCAGTCCGACGGTACAGGAACCAGATCCGGCAAATCTTTTCCTTTTCCTTTTCCTTTTTTTTTCTCTTTTTCTTTTTTCTCTCAATGGATAGCGCATGCCCCGAAAAGGCAGCGAGACTTCGCTGCCGAGCTAAAGATTTCTTATCGACCGCTCCGTGTTTGAAGAAGAATGGGGACCCGACGAGATTGCGAGTGCCCTCCAAATGGGGCTGAGGAGTAGATTTCGGCCCTCGTGCATAAAGCAGAGGCAGGGAAAGGCGGGATGTTCGCAGGGATGGTAGCCCCAAGAATCTGATTGGCCCTGAAGAAGAACCAACCCCTGTTCCTGAGACTGTAGGGAACGGGGTACTTTTTGCAGGCGGTTGTCGGGGCTCAGAGTTGGACCAACAAGGCGGTCAGTCGAGGTCAGATGAGCCCACGGTCGGAGGGGTTTCTGGATACCAAGCTACCTCAGGCGGCAAGTATTACATATAACACACAGCGGTGTTGCTTGGTTGGCTGTGTATCCCTCCCTCGGTAGGCCGATGAGCGGCCGGCCATGTTTGCGGATGAGTATGCTGGAGGGGTGCCGTTGGCTTTTGCTTGGGTGTGTTCTGGCTGCTCGTAGGTTCCATGCCGCAGGTCTCAGTCACGGCCGGCGTCCAACCTCCATCCGTGTAATATGACATTACGAGGTCGATACTCTCCGAGTGAAGCCGAGTGAAGGAGAGTGGACGATGCATCTTGAACCGTAGGTGATATGAAGAGGCGAACAGTGCGCCGACAGACTGCAGGCAATTGACAAACGTCAGACTTTGCCTAGTGCGGTCGCTGTGAGGCCCCGGCGTCAGCGAAAAATTGAGGCCGATGGAGATGTCATCAGCCAAGGTTGGCCGCTAAGGCGTGGGATCGCACTGACTCGGGTTGCCCCTGTCCCACGGGTCGGTTTTGAGTCTTGACAGATGAAAAAGAGGGGAGGGGTCTCCCCGAATTGCCTTGTTTTGACCGACTCCCGGGCCTTTATACAAGAGCAATGGTATGAAACCCAGGCGACACGGCGATTATTAGCGGTTGGAATGTGATAGGCACTGACGAGATGGAGAGCAAACTTGAACAACTGGTGGCGCTGTAAGTCGGGAATACCTAGGTACTCAGTAGCCTGCCTGCCTGGGCTTCCCACGCCGCCAGAACCCCAGCAGGTGCGCTGGACAAGACGGGACTGCCGCCAGTGCCGAGCGGCTTGCTTTGAGTGGCTGTACCTGCCTTTAAGGTATTATCGTACACTACCTAGGTACCTATCCGTACTCTTAGGGGTCCAAAAGTCCGAGAGCACGCCAACCGAGAGAGTGTGGGGAGACATCCTGCAAAGACTGGTGCACGTGTGGTGTTCCAAAGTCAATCCATGATGCTGCTGACGAGGAAGGAACGTGCATCCAGGCACCTCCTTCCTTTTGGGTTTCCTTGGGTTAGGGTACCATCGCAAGTACCGGCTAGCCAAAGTGAAGTCTCGGGAGAATATGCCCATGGATGAGGTGTCATCGGGTCGGGTGTTATTACATAGTAAGACAGGCAGGCCCAGGCAGGGCCACAGGTACAGGCACGTACATAACAGTGTGGGAGTGGGTAGCAGGCGAAGGCGAGGCAGGCACCAACAAGCTCCCAAAAAGAAGATGCCAGTTGGTGGTTTGTTGTTGTGATGGTAGTGGGTAGTGGTGGTGGTGGTGGTGGTGGTGGGCGGTGCCTGCTGTTTTATTTTTGTCAGCTAAGGCATTCCCGGTACGTAGGCATGTGTGTATCCCGGTATCCCGGCCGCCAGTCCAGTCCAGACCAGACGGGAGCCCATTAACCCATCCACGCCTTCCTCCATCCATCTCACCGTGGCCAGTCCCTCAAAAGTCATCCACGCCCGAATCCCCGTCCTACGACCCACGTCCACGTCCCACGTCCCACGTCCCACGTCCCACGTCTGCGTCCCACCCGACAGGCCCTTGATCAAATATCCATACACTACACTACGGAGTACCTACGCTGGATCCCTATCCACCCTTACACTCGCCCTCGCTCCCATCCTCATAACTCACTCGGCCAGCAACCTACTCGCGCAACACGCCCTCCACCTCCCGCCCACCTCTCGCCGTCGTCCTTCCGACTTCTTCCCGGCCACATTTTCGCTCACCACCATTTACCCCTTCGCAAACCGCCTTTCTTTGCCTCCTGCCTCAAGAGAAACCCGTGCACTGATACAACAAAGGCGAGGCCAAACAAGCGAGACCGTTCTACTCTTTCAAAAAAGCACCCTTCTTCGGACGACCTAGCGACGCAGCTCCCTCCCGAACCCCCTCCCCTCTTTACACGACCTGACGCACGACCGCCCCGACGACCGCAGGGAAAGGGGACTCCCAAAAACATTTACTCTGCGCCCTTCCTGAAGGCCTGCAAAGCTTCACATCGTTCACAACCAACTCTCTCGAATATCGACTTGACATTGTTGTCGCCATATTATCGCGCGCCACACCGCCAACGCTGCCTTTTCATAGGCACTTGAACGCCGCTGCGCCCGCACTTGGAGCCCAACTTGGATTTTCTACCCGGGCAATCGGAACGACCTCAAAATGAAGGGACGCCCTGTCGATCAGCTCGTTTACGAGCAGATGTTCCCCAAACCTCGTACTAACGACCCCTCCAACTTTCACGCTCTGTTGCAGCGCAGCCTCATTCTGGAGGTTCGACAGGAAGTTCACTCCTTCTACGGCCATCTTGACACCCAAGAAGCCAAGTACCCGGGCCTGGACTACTGCAACCCCATTCACCGCATCCGTCTTAGCCGCTGGACCTGGCATCGTCGCCTCTTCCGAGCTTTCGACAACCTCCGTCTGACCCCCAACGAGATCGCAGCGTTGACAAAATGGGAGGGAACCAAGTGGGCTAAGGAGCGCTACGAGAAAGAGCAGGGGATAATCATCAGAGATACTGCTGGCGACGGGTTTCCTGACTGGGTCGAGCCTGAAGATCGTCCTGCCCCGCCCGTTCGCAACGCCAGGTCACAGTCAGTAGAAACGGACGACGCGGCCGCCTCCGGCGACGAAGATATGGACGGTGACGAGAGCGACGGCGAGCTCCGCAGTGTTGGAGTCGAACTGAACCAGAGACTGAGAGAGGGAGCGGCGCGACGAGAGGCAGGAGATGCGTCTACCGCCTTGAACGAGGAGTGGGAGCAATGGCTGAAGAACGTCATTGAGAGCGGCGAGCTGCCCTACCTCAACCACCTAGTTCAAGGCGCGGTCAATGACATGCCTGCGCCGGAACCAAGCGAAATGGAAAGGCTGAACGCTCCACGAACCGGTCCAAGCGAATTGCTGAACGCTGCACGAGCCGGTCAGTGGCAAGAGATTCCCGACTTTCTCCACGACATTATCCGTCGCACCTTGGAGGCGCAAAACTCCAGCGGCGACGAGGACGTCTCGGCATCACTTCGACCGTCCACCACCATCAACCCCACGTCTCGAGAACGAAGAGGCACCGATGAGCACAACATTGGTGGCCCACTCGCAACGTGGCGACGCACTCATTCTGGCTTACGTCTCCCGGTCGGTGAGAGCACTGCAGCCTCAACTTTGCCTCGGACAGCACAGGCTCCAGGCACATAGAGTGCCCCTGACCTACGACATGTTCACGGTACACCTTTCAGCGCCATTTGGACCGTGAGGCAACTGCTTGAGTCGATTCCTGAACCCCCTTTTCGCGACACACCTTTCGCCCTCACTTTGACCCCGAGGGAACTGTATCAGTCGGCTCAAGATCAGGGATTCTACGCAATGAGAGAATTATACTACGAACTCCTCCGGGACGAGCGGGACTCGACGGCAAGAAGGAATGATGCTAGTTTGAGCGAGGCGAGTCAAGCGGGATCGAGCCTGCCAAGTCCCGACCCCGGCCCTTGAACGCTCACGTCACGAGGCTCGGGTTGGATTAGAGTCTGGCTATTGTCGGATCGCCCAGCCACGTTGATTGCTCGGCAGTCATGAATTAATATTGGATGGGAAAGCAGTCGGCTCACTTGCATTTATAGTAGAGTTGCTTGAGTTTTCTAGGCACAGGGAGGTTCGCCAACAAAAGCGCGACATACCCCTTTACTTCACCGAGTTATTCCCCTGGCGTTCCATGGTTATTGCCGGATTTCTCCCTTTTCATTTTTCTTCGTTTTTCCAGATCGAGCGCTCGGCCAGCGAGTATAAGGGATCATGAGAAAACGAGAAGTTTGCATTTCGGGGCCTGTTACCCACGATGTTCTGCTGTATTAAGCGAAGAGACATTTGCGTCACAAAAGCGTCCATCAAAAAATGAATCAATGAAAAAACATGCGCAGCGTGCAGCTCCTGTTTGAGAACGTCATCTGGTTCAATAAGTTTCTTCTCGCTTTTTCGCTTTAGATGCAAATTTCGAGCCGTCCGACATCTGCGTCACAGACACCTGACGGCAAACACTGAGGTGTTCAAATGATACTAATGCAACGCCCCTTACCCGCCGTTAACGCCGACCGATGCCATTCTGCAACACACGCGTCTGGCAGTCTGAATGCTCGTCTCCCTACCTCCATGTGATATCTTTTGAACAGAAGGAAAGTCAAGGCCGACCAACTCCAACTCCCGCAACCGGTTCCCAAGTCAACGCCCGTTTTCTCGTTTAATCTCATGAGGATGCGCCCGAGTTTCGCGCATCCTAGACGATCCCCGTTGCGAGCCTTTCCCCTTACCCTTCTACGGTTCGAGATGAGACCACTCGGGGATGGCCTTGATTTGTTGCCACATGTACTTTTCCAGCTTGTTTGCGCTCTTCGCATACGGCGTGGATTCGTTGTTGTACTTGCGGCAGTTGTCAAAGATGAGCTTGGCGTCCCGGATGAAGTCCTCGGGCGTCGCGTATTGGTCGGCCTCGAGCTTTGTCTCCATGGTGCTGAGGTCCATCGGCTCCTTGATGACCTCGTAGTAGTCGGCGACATCGTCCTTGTTGACGGGCACGAGGAAGGGCCAGGCCGACTGGTGGTTCTGCAAGTCGTTGAGGAGGTGCAGCAGCTGGTTGTAGTTGGGACCGTGCCGGGGTTGACGGGCGAGCTCGTCCATGTCCGGAGACCAGCCGGAGGCGCGAATGGCGTCGATGCTGAGCGGGTCGATGGGCTTCGCGCCACTCTTCCATTCCTTTGGAGGGGCGTGGACGATGTGAGACTTGGAGTATGCGCGGATCTTGGCCTGGACACACTCCTTTTGTTTCAGCAGCATACGGCCCATCTCGAGGTAACGGACTCGCGGCAGCATGGAGCACTGCATTATGGTACCGCCCTCGTAGTCCTTGATGTATCCCATCCAAACGCTCTTGTCAAGGGTAATCTCCTTAGTAAAGCCTTGCTTCTTGAAGTATCCGATAGCATAGTTGTCGGCGTACGTGAGGAAGTGCATAACATCGCTCGTGGCCTTGACATAGTCCTTGAGGTGGGACATGAGATGCGCACCGTAGCCTTTGACTTGTTGATCGGATGATATGGCACAGAAGACGATTTCTGCGAACTGACGACCCTTGAAGGGACGATATGTGATGCCGCCGACGACCTCGAGTGGCTTCTTGACGATCGCGATTGACAAGTGGGTCCGGTCGTAGACGAGTCGCGCGATGTAGTCCTTGGGCATCTTCGGAAGCTGCTTCTGGAAGATGCACTTCAGGCCGGTCAGAATAATAAGGGATTCGCGCTCGTTGTCGTTGTTAACCACGCGGAATTCGATCTCGCCGGTGCGTTCTTCGATGACGGCGGGCTGCGCGCGTGATTGTCAGTTGCCGGTCCAAGACGTCCGTCGGGTTGTGTGCCACGTCAAGGTTCTTGGCACTTCTCTCATGGCGTCAAGGCAGAACTTACCTTCTCTGGGAATGGGATCGGTTTCATCGCTGGCTTCTTCTCTGGGCCTACGGAGTCGCTGTGCTTGATTCTCTTGGTCGCGGTTGGCGAGGACGGATCGTCCTCAGCCTTGCGCTTCGCGTCTGAAGCATCGCGTTAGCACGAGAATTGGTGTCGCAGAGCATCAGGATGCACGCGACTCACTTTCTTCCTTCATTTTGGCCTGGATGGCGAGCCTTTACAGGCCTATTTCGCTGTACCTGATTGATGGATGTTGTCGTGATGCCTGGATGATTGATGACATGCTGCGCTAGGCTTTGCTATTTCTCCGTAGCCGACATCCGCAAGGTGGGGCGACATGCAGGGAAGGAGGGTTGGCGCTAAACCCCTTTTGTTCAGGCCACAATTCCGGGTGGGACCTGGAGCTTAGAACACGTTTGGGGAAGCTGCGCCTTTCGTGATCTCCCAGCACGGCAACTGCACCATCTGGACACCATCAACAACCCACATTGTGTGCACCCAAAGATAACAACACTCCGGCTGCTTTCGTCAACATCCAGGCAAAAATCCACCTCCGACTGAAACACTACACTCTCCTCTCCTCAACTAGCAGATGGACTCCTCGCTGCCTGAGGTCTGGCAAGCTGCTGCTAGCACGCCGTTTTTCCCTGCCGTTGCCAAGGACTCGCAGTTCTTTATTGCGTTCCTTCTCCTGATCGTTGGCATTGCGGTTACGGGCGTCTTCGCCTTGAGTAAGCTTTCTCAGTCGTTTGTGGCTCAATGCCTCTGATCTAACCTCCCACATAGACCGGTCCTTCATCAACATCCCTGCGCTGGGTGTGCCTGCTTCGGTTGCCATTGCGTAGGTAGTCCCTCTTACCGCTTCTCCAGATATTTTCTGACGAATAATTATCGCAGATTCGGAACGGTTTACATGTTTTGCGCGGTCGGAGTTTACGTCTAAGATACCCCAAGAGTTTTTCCAAGTCGGCGGCGACCTTGTACTTTAGAAGCAACCAAGAAGACCTTCCACATCACCAGTTCTCGCGTACCAGGTGAACCTGCGAAACGACTAGTTGGAGAAATGTCTGGAGCAATTTCGCAGCCCGGGACGGCAGCGCCCCAGCCGCTGTTTCGCGCTGTGGCGAGCTCGACGAAGCCGCTGTCCCAGCTGTTGAGGACGATCAACTTCAGCAACAAAGTACATGTCCAATTACAAGAAGATGGCATCAGATTCGCCGCCGATTACTCGAGAGTCATGCAAGGCAAGTTACGTAGTGGACGATTACGGCAGACAAGATGATAACCGTCTTTCAGGCACCGCATTTCTCGACAAGAAGCTTTTCACCTCATACTCTCTAAACATGGACGATGACGACGAGCAAGAGTCGCAGCCCAGCCTACCTAACTTCCAAATCACGCTTTCTCTTCTTCTCGAGACGCTTTCAATTTTCGGGACCATTGATGTCGCAACACGCGCCCTGAAGTCCGAACACGACTCGCATCGCAGCAATATCCACAACTACCGTCCAGACGCGTTTAGTAACCAAGCTTTGGGGATTGGAGGTACCTGCAGCCTCATCTATACCAAAGAGGGTGGGGGCTTCAACGTTGTGATTGAGGAAGGAACCATCAAGACCAACGCGAGCCTGACCACCTATCTGCCGGAAATCCCAGAGGAGATTCCCTTCGATCGAGAGAATCTTTCTTTCAAGATCATTATGCAGGCGCGCTACCTGCTGGACGCGCTGGCTGAGCTGGCGCCCACCGGTCCTACCCGCCTTACAATCACAGCCTCGAAGAGCACACCCTACCTTACCCTTTCCGGCAGCGGCGACCTAGGCTCTTCTAGCGTTAACTTCGCAAAGGGACGTGATTTGTTGGAGACTTTCTCGATCCAAGAAGACTGGACACAGACTTACAAGTTCGACATGATCAAGTACTCGAGTGAGGCGATGCGAATCGCGAGCAAAATCAGCTTCCGAGGCGATCGTCAGGGCGTCCTGAGCCTGCAGTTCATGGTCGAGCAAGACAACGGAGGAGTCAGCTTTTTGGACTTTCGGTTCGTGCCTTTTGTTGTGCACGATGATGAGGATGATGATGGGGATTCGGTGGACGAAGATGACCGGGAGTGAAGGCGATGGTGCCAAGGGTATTTCCGAAGGCACAGGTATCGGCTTGATTGGAAGTCCTTACGGTTCTCTGTTGGTAGGTAGACTACTGGTATGCCAATGAAATCGAGCCCTCTCCCCAGCGGTATGATTCTCGCTTCCGTTTCCGTCGAATCCGGCAGTGAACCGTGCTTCTCATTCCTGAGCTTGGAGCGAGCGATGCCTGCGGCTAACCTTTCCCTGAAAAGCCTGGCCCTGGCATCGGAGGACGCTTCCTCGGGAATGGAAGCTCTGGCCCGTCGGCGGAGTGGCCCAGGCTCCTGTCAAGCGCGAGCTTGATCTCTCGTCCGATTCGCCGCGGCGGGAAGAATCTTGACATCGGCTCGAGAATGACGTGTCTGGCAACTAGCCGGCGCCCATTCCAAGAGCAGCGTTCCAGCGGAGCGCAGATGCACCAAAGCCCCGAGACGCGGACAGAGTCGGGGCGTCTTTTGGCAGGTTGGCAGCCACGGCGGGCCTGACCAAGTCCACAGCCGGCGCGGTGAGGGGAAAGAGGGGAATGTGAGGGATTCCTGTTCGCAAACGGCATAGGCGTTGGCGAGGCGTTGAGCGGACCATGGCGATGTCTCGGCCGTGAGGAGAATACAAATTCTCGCGGGAGATTGCGAGCCATCGGGCTGGAATCTGGCGGCGGCGTCTGGCAGCGCCGCCGAGGCGATGGCTGTCTGCCTCCTCCAACTGGGGCGGCAGATATATCTCTCGTCTGTTTGCGGAAGGAGGCCTGGTGGTTCCCCTCCCGGCCTCTGCCAGTTGCGGACGTACCATCGCGAACCGGCCCTCGACTAAGTCTTTCCTAGCCTTCTTTTTCGATAACCGAATTTTGGTGTGTAAACTTTTTTTCTGTTTACTACTCTTGCTCACTCAGCCGCGATCTCTTTCTTTGACTCCATCTCCGTTGTGGCCTATCGGCAACTCAACTGCACCAGAGTCCATTTCGCACTCGCGTGCTCTCTTTTGTCAAGCATCGCGAGAAACGTTTCCCGCGTCTTTGACTTATAAAGCCAAGGTCTCACCCGCCCTGTCAATCACTTCCAGTCTCATCATCAGCATCAACCAGCTTGAAGAACAATCATCTCCACTTCCAACTACCAACTTTCAACTCCGAACAACAAAAAGTCACTCGACTTCCTCTTTCCAACCTCAACCATCAAGATGAACACTTCCACTTCCTCCGGCATCGTCGACTACTCTTTCCCCATGTGGTCCAAGAAGCACGTCGGCAACTGGCTCGATGCCTTCAAGCCCCGCCGCGGCTCCCGCAGCTCCATCTCTTCCTCCTCCTCCGGTTCCTCCTCCGCCCCGTCTTCGAGGAAAAGCAGCCGCAGCTCATCTCTGGCGTCTCTGTTCTCGAGGGGGACCGCCGAGGAGCAGGAGCGCCTCATGCCTGAGGTGAAGAGGACGCCCTACGTCCCCAAGTACGCCGCCAAGTCCTTCATGAGGACGACAACAACCCACGAGATCCGCATCAACAGCGAGATCTTGTGAAGAGACCAGAGACAATAACAACGATGAAAACACAAACACACAACCTAATAGTAACCACACGATACCCGGAGAAGGTGACTACCTCTCCACCGTCACGAAGACGAGCGCCTCTTATCCACCAAACTGCCACATTTATTCCCTTGGGTCGAAATTCCAAAATCAGAAAACCAAAAACAATGCTGGAAGAAGCTTCCATTTTTACCGGCGCGTTCAGATGCAGTCATCATCGTGGCGCCTATCGCTTCGTCGCTTGACGACAGCAGGGATTACTCGGGGGAGAGCCAGACTTCTGATTATAGCGACGAGGGGCGAGAGATCTTTACAAGAAAAGATGTTTCTATCATTACCGACCGGAAAAGGCTAAATGGGCCATCCGGGATTTGGAACATGGGCAAGAAGGATGATTGGACTTTTAATCGCGGCACTAGGCCTGGGCCGCTCGCCCGAACCA
>WIGN01000292.1:0-52909 GCA_014235955.1 Colletotrichum sojae | reverse complement strand
GTGGTTGGAAGCCGACCGTGTCTGGGAGAAAATTCGTCGCTGACTGATATTCGTCGCTAAATGGTAAACCACGTTATAGTATTTTTACTGTTTGCATTTTACGTGGTATACTGTACGGAGTGAACTGCAACCTCTTTAAGATAGTTACGACAACTAAATCGCTAATAGTAGTGACGGACGATGGTGACGGACAATGGTGACAGTAGTGAGAGACTGAGAGAACTAGTTTTGAAAAGCCCTGTGGCTAGGTTAAAACTCTTCATCTACAAGAGTAAAAAGGGGGTATTTAATAATCCTTGAAAAAGCGCCCATCCTCATCGACCTAACTGTTCAAACTGCCGTAGATATCGAGAAGCTGCTCGAATACGTAGCTGGGCAGTTTGACACCGTTTTCCGTCACAAGGTTCGAGATCAAGTTGGGGGGCTAGAGAAGTTAGCCAATTAAGCATTCAGGGACACCATAAACAGCATAAAGTCTCGATAACACAAGGGTCGCCGCAGAGGTAGAGGCATAACTTACAGTGTAGTCAACGGCGTCTTCAGGCTGTACACTCGCACCCTCCGTCTTGAAGTCTAGCACGTGCTGTGCGAAACCAAGATCGCGTTGGTCAAGCGGGAACTTGCGCGAAAACTTGTGCTCTTCGGCGGCAACGTAAAAAGGTAGGTTGACCTCCTTCGCCAGCCTGGCGATCTGGTAGGTGCCCATGCGCGAGATTATGCCTCCGTTCTGGGTGACGGCCTCTGCGCCGACGAAGACCATGTGGACCTGGCGAAGGAGGCCCATTACGTGGGCGATGGCCGCTTCGGCAATCTCGGCGACGGGGATGCCCTTCTCGCGCAGCTCGCGCACGACGCGGTCGGACTCGGCGGGCCTGTTATCATCGCGCACGTAGACGACCTTGAAGCGCACGCCGTCGCCGTTGACGCCGCCTCCGAACTGCTCGGCGGCCTTGAATAGGACGTTGGAGACGGCCCTCGAGGCGCCGTGGGTAAGCACGACCTTGCCGTCGCGGACGAAGCGCCAGCCGTGGTTGGCGATGTTATCGCGTGCGGCGATGGCGCGGGAGGCGAAGAGGCGGCCGTTGCGGAGGAGATGGGTGCGGACGGCTTCGAATGATTGATGGGGCGAGGAAGCGGCAGCACCCGACTCCTGCTGCTTAAGCGAGGAGACGAGATACTGAAGGAAGAGGTCGGTGCCGGCCTGGAGCGGGACAGGGTTGTGGACCGAGTCGCGGAGGATATCCGAGTGGCGCTTGACGAGATCGAGGGTCTCGTATACGGTTGTTGTGCCCGAGGCGTTGAGGAGAGAGATGAGGGCCTCGATGGCAGCTACCGGTTTTGTCAGGTCCGGGTCTTCGAGGAGAGTATGGTAAGTCGCGACGATGCTGTGCAGGACGCCTGTTAATTGGTTACTAGCTAGGGGGTGGTATGAACGAACTCGAAGCCATCATTAGTTTTCTCCTCGCGAATAGGGATTTCCTTGTCGGCCGCAGCCGGACGCGCAGCCTCGTCGGTAGTCATGGTGGTTGTGATGTGTATGGGAAATTCCTCCTCAGTGACTCAATTCAAGACTATGATTTGGCGGGGTAGTTTTTCTTCCCTGAGGGTCGGTTCCTAAGGCACCGTGCTCGGTAGCCCCATGTTCGCTATTTCGCACTTGCTAAGCCCTTTAAGGAGCCATACCCCACTATACACTTGCTTGGCACCTTACCCTTTCGCCTATCATTACTGTACAGTACCTATGCTGTCCATTGCTGCTGTTCCCAGCGTAAACAGTAAGAATAAGAGAAACATACGAGATGACAGAGACGGAAAGCACACAGGAAGGACTGGGACGGACGACAACGACAGGAGGGATGCATAGCGAAGGCCGCAGTGACATTAGCTTCCTCTTCTAAAATAGGATTAGCTTGTGGCAGATAAGATACTGGGGGCTGCTGAACAGTAAACCTCGTAGCCTCGAGGGAAGGTGGGGAGCATCAACGGCGGGGCTCCTACCCCTCCGATATGTGGCTACCTGACATCATACGGAGCTTCCCACCTCTCCAAAAGTAGCTGATTACCACAAGGGGCCAGGAACGGATAGGTAGGATAGCGTCTTCCTCCTTTCCCAGGGCAGCTCCCCCAAAAGCCATGAAATAATTAGCGGTCTCATCGCCCTGTAGGTCGCAATTGCCAATTCAACCTCGCCCGCAAATCCCACTACCGGCAGCGGGGTCCCCCTCCACTCCCGAAACACTGACACCACCCGGGCCTAGCTAATCAAGCTCCCGTCCTTGTAAGCCTTCAATCTCCCCTCCCCTCCCCTTCCCCCCCTGAACGATGAGAGAGGTATTCACTCAAAATCCCCCCCATTCGCCATGAAGCTTCCGCCTCCTTCCCACCGACATCCACCTCCTCTTCCAACAAGCTCCTGCCCCGACTGCAGCTCCGTTGCCCTCCGCCTCCCCTCGACCGAGAGAGAAAGAAACAAAGGAAAGAAAGAACAATGGAGACCACCGACCCCGCGACCGGCGCGTCCCTCCCCGCCGACGCCATCCAGCGCATCCTCTTCCTCGCCTCGGGCGCGCACGTCTACAACATACCGCCCCTGGCCTCGAACAAGGGCTACACGGCCGCCGGCTGGACCGACCGCCAGATCTTCACCGCCCGCCTGCGCGTCGTCGAGACGGCCTGGGAGACCGCCGCCCCGCCCCAGCCCGTCCCCGTCGGCGTCGGCAGCGCCGTCGTGCCCGTCGCACCGGGCGCACCCTCGGGCCTCGTCTCCAAGGAGAACCATATCAAGGTCGACATCGTCCTCGAGGACCCCTCCAACGGCCAGCTCTTCGCCGCCGCGCCCTACACCTCCATCTCCGCCGTCGAGCCCGTGCTCGACTCGTCGCGCTTCTTCGCCGTGCGCGTGCAGGACGGCCAGGGCCGCAAGGCGGTGCTCGGCGTCGGCTTCGAGGAGCGCAGCGAGGCCTTCGACTTCGGCGTGGCCCTGCAGGAGGCCCAGAAGAGCCTGGGCCTGCTGGACGCCAGCCAGGCCAAGAAGGCCGCCGAGAACAGCAAGCGCGCCGAGGAGGACAAGGCCAAGGACTACAGCCTCAAGGAGGGCGAGACCATAACCATCAACTTTGCCGGCGGCAAGATGGGCCGGAGGTCGAGGCCCTCGGACGCCTCGCAGACGACCCCGCCGTCCGGCACCGACCTGCAGGCCTTCTCGTTACCGCCGCCGCCCGGGGCGGCGCCCAAGAGTGGTGGTGGGAACGGGGCGTTCCTGCCGCCGCCTCCGAGCGCGGCGAGCGCCAGGGACCAGAAGAGGGAGAAGAGGAAATCCGCGCAGGATCTGGGCTTTGACGACGGCCAGTTTGGGGAGTTTGCCTGATGTTGTCTTTTTTTGGCGGAAATAGACAAAAGGGGGAGGGGTTGGAGGACAGAAAGTACCCAAGGCGGGGGGGGGGGGGGGGGATTCGGGCGTATCGGAGGACGAGATCAGGAGTGACGAGGAGCCACACTTCTGGAGGATTTGAGCTGGAACACACAAAAAACTAAGATTTCCTGCGCCGTTTGCTATCATACATGCACCGCCAATGCCATGATTTGACAAGAATACTTGTCCTGATATTAGACCAGACCATCCCTCCTCTTGCCGACATCTTTGATGTTAAGATTTCCCCCCAAAACCGCACAAAAAGGGGCTTCCTCATGCATCCTGTCCCGGCCAAAGGGACCTCAAAGCCGGCAGGCTCATCCTCCGGCTCAGCTTCCTCGGTGGGACATCAGCCCCTGAATTGTCGTCACATAATCTTCTGGCGGTGCGGTCTGGCTGGTCGCGGGCGTCGTAGAAGAACTGAAGGCCGTGGTTCCCCAAGACGTCGACCGTTCCCTCGTACACCCCGTCGTCGGCCCACGATTCCGGGGGGGGAGGCATGCCCTCCAAAGCATACCCCTCGGGCTCTTGAATAGGCGTCATTTCCAGAGACCCGTACACCGGGTAGTACCCGACGGGGAAGTAGACGGGAGAGACCATGTCCATCGGCGTCGAGATGACGGACGCGTACTCCGAGGGCGAGGCGAGGAAGGCGGTGTTGGGCGACTCGACGACCCACCAGCGGTAGTTCCGCTCGTACATCTCGTGCTGCACCTGCATCCACCGCTCCCTGATGTTGAGCTCCTGGCTGATGTCCCCGAGCCGCAGCATGATAGCCTTCTCCTGGGCCGTGGCCTCGGAGATCTTGCTCTTCAGCAGGGCCGCCTTCTTGCGCGACTTGCGCCGCTCGTCGGGCGGCAGGCCGTGGTCGATCTTGTCCTGCATCGTCGAGAGTCGCCTCATGAGATCGATCGAGCGCTCGCCCTGGCTGCGCAGGGAGGCGGCGAGGTACGCCCTTTCGTTGTAGAGCTGCTCGAAGGAGCCCGGAGAGGTGAAGACGGACCACACGGGTCTCACTTTGGTGTTGAGTGTGATGTTGTTCGCCGGGGTTGTGCGGCCTCTCTGAGGCGTCGTGCGGAACGGGGCCGGGCTGACGGGAAACATTGTCATCGAGCCCTTTCGGTAGGGGAGACAGCTGGACGGGGGTGCGGACGATTCTTCGTGAGATGATGTTGACGCATCGTGGTGTACGGCCCGAGGGGTGAAGGGTGCTGCTTCAACGTGCTTGTCCATGGTGTAGGAGTCTGGAGACCGAAAGCTGTCCGATGAATTGAGGAAAAGTTTGGCACTTTAGCATTTGATATAGATGTGAGTGTTGCGGACCGGTTCTTCCTGTGGCCAAATCAGGGCTGGATGGGAAAAGGCCGTGTCACGATACATGAGCCGGTGGGCCAAACGAGCTTTCGGCTTGGGTCTGTCGATGACCTGACAACTTTCCTCGTATATGGGAAGATAAAGAGGATAAGTCAAAAGAGGTCCAGATTTGGCAACTTGGACGAGGTCGATGCGGAGTTCAAGGAAAGCAAGCAACCAGCCTTGGCGAGTGGCGCCCCAAGGTGGTTGGACAATGCAAGCTTTCTCTATGAATGAGAGCAACACTGGTGAGGTTACCGGTACACTGGCTCGGTCTTTGGTTCTGTTGGAGTGTTACAGGGATGATGTTATTTCCAGGTTTGCTGCTTTGCGATCGGCTGGATCTGTAGACAAGGTTATTTGATTTTCCAAACAAGACAAGAGCGTTTCGCACTTATATAGAACCAAGCACGACGGATGAAGACAGCTGCAGACATCGGCCCAGCGAGTCGAAACAGCACTACAATTACATACCTTCAAAAGACACCCCGCTCTTGTATTGGGCACCCCGGTCTCAAAGGTTCGAGTTGGGAAGACTATCGCAGTAAGCAGCAAGGAGTTGGTGCCACCTAAGTGCACCTGACGGGCGATGGGCTGCGAGATGCCGTTTGCGCTGTGACGCAAGGGGGCCATCAGATATTAAATCCATCATGTCGAGGAGGGTCACAGAATCGCCATAGGCCGGCAGCCTCCGCCGCCTGCCGGACCGAGGATATTTCGTCCTCTGACACTGCCCGATTGATCTCGGCGTAGCGCACCTCATCGCTCGGGGTCTCGCTGGTTTTGGTGCGTCTCTTGGCCTTGCCGACGTGGGCGTCCGGGTGGTACTGCTCCATGATGTTGACAAAGCAGTCCCTCGAGACCTCCTCGGCCAAGAACTTCATAATCCGCTGTCCCTCGGACTCCTTGCCCGGCATGACCAGGTGGCGCACCAGCAACCCCTTCTTGGCGATGCCGTCGCCCGTGAAGCACAGGTCACCAACCTGCGCGTGCATGGCCTTAATGCTCTCGCGCGCCGTGGCAGCGTAGTCGTCCGCTTTGAGAAGACGCTTCGACGAGCTTGCCTCCCAAACCTTGAAGTCGGGCAGGTAGATATCCACCAGGCCGTCCAGAAGTTCCAGGGAGGCGAGCGAGTCAAAGGCGGAGGTGTTGTAGATGATGGGCACCTTCAGGCCCAGATCCTTGGCGTGCAGGATGCTCAGGACGACCTGCGGCACGACGTGCTCCGGGGTGACGAGGTTGATGTTGTGGACGTGGCCGACCTGCTGCAGCTTGAGGTACCATTCGCCCAGCTCCTCGGGAGTCAGGTCCCGGCCGTTGCGTTGGTGGGCGATGTCGTGGTTCTGGCAGAAGACGCAGCGCAGATTGCAACCCGAGAAGAATACGGCCCCGCTTCCATTGTGTCCTTGTATGCACGGCTCTGGGAACGTGGTCAGTGTGTCTCGCCCTTGCATCTCCTGGGGAGGATTGTCTGTCAGGGGAGAAGAGGGACGGGACTACCTTCACCGAAATGCGGCGCAATCACATTCACCTTTGTGTTATCGCCAATCAAACACAAGCCGGTCGCCTCGAACCGATTGACCCCGCAAAGACGCGGGCAGAGATTGCAGTTTGACAGGTGGGCGTATGCCTTGGATCGCTTCTTGGATTCATCAATTGAGGACAAGGTCATGTATCGCGGTATGTAATCGTCGAGGAGGAACGGAGGTGCGAGGTGGAGAGAACGACGGGATACGCCCGTACTTTTTTGGAAGAGGTCATGCCGTCTCGCAAGGGTTCTCCCTAGTCTGTACATATTGTAGGATTGTCATGATAAAAGAATCCGAAGAAAGAGGGAGATGTTGCGTCACGGAGGCACTTGGAGGACAGCTACGAGGTAGGATTACTTAAGAAGGCCTCCCATTGGCTAGATGCCGACAAAGTGGATCTGAACGACCTACACCTCGGTCAACAGCGAGCTTCCAAACGCTGATTCTTCACCAACAGGGCCGTGGTATCATGATATCATGGAATTTCGATCAACTTTACAAGGTCGACTGGATACGACGAAGGATCCTCCAGTTGAAAACTCCAGTTCTCCCTATTACCTATTACCGCTTCCAGACGCCCTCAGGCTTCTTCCTCCTCGCCTTCCGCCGGACCAGGGTTGATCGGCCATTTCGGCTGTCCAAGTGGGCACGCCTCCGGACCATTCGAAGCCGCCTTGATAATGTCCGCTGCCTATACCGGTTGTCAGGATAATAGAAAAGAAGACTGAGGTCGGGACCCAACTAACCTTCTCGGCCACAGCATACACGGCGGCTTGGATATGTCCGCCCGGGATCATAGGCATCATGCCTGCATCGACGACTCTCAGATTGCAAGTTCCGTACACCATGAGTTTGTCGTTAACCACACCTCCCAGCTTCCTGGGCAGCATACTTGCTGAGCCGCTTGGGTGGTATTCCGTGCCAACGAGCGGCTTCAACGCCGCCATCAGCTCCATCTCATCCGTCGAGTTGAACCGCGCGTCGACAACAGGGAGCAGTGGCTTCATCGCCTCCGTCATCATGAGTTTCTGTGTGAGCTGTAGGCCGAGTCGTATGATCTTGCAGTCGAGGGGGTCGGCACAGTACCGTGGGTCGACGAGGGGTGCATCGAAGACGGAAGCAGAGGAGGGCCGCACGGTGCCGCGGGACAGGGGTTTCTGGTTGGCAATGGAGATCTGACCCCAAGACGCAGCGAGAAGCTCGTAAGCGCCAACGTCGCGACGCGCGAGATGGCATAGGAGCAAGGACTTTTGCTTCGCGTAGCCGGATACGACAGCACGCGGGGTGTCGAGGGGGAGGAAATCGGAAGATCGGTTACGAGCAGCTTCGAGGAGCGTCTCCCACTCAGCGCTGTGGTTCTGAAGAGACGGGAAAGCGACCGTGTTGATCAAGGGAGTGGTCAATGGTCCTGAAAAATTCAGTAATTTGTTAGGACGACTTGATCGGGAGATTTACCGGTCCTGTTCGCGAGGAACGTGTCCAGAGCCTCCTCGAAAGCATCGCCATTGAGGTCACGAGATGTGAAAATAGACGAATTGGAATCTGAGAAACGGGTCAGAAATGTGTGAAGGAAGACGGAAGCTGACGTTGAGCTCACAATCAAACGGAAACTGGGCCATCGGGTGATCCTGAAAGTTGTTCCCAACTCCAGGCAAATTGATCTGCACAGAGATATTCAACGACTCCAAAACCTGCCGCGGGCCAATGCCCGATACCTGCAGCAAAACGGGCGACTGGATGGCACCAGCTGCGAGGATTACCTCCTTGTTTGCTGTGACAGTCCTGTTGACGCCGGCCGGACCAGAAGAGAACTGCGAAATCAGCGGCGGACCCTCCGAGTAACCCATGCGGAAGACTCACATGCACTCCGAGGATACGACGACCGCCTCGATTCAAAGACCCCGGCAAACCCACCATCAGACGCGTCGCCGTGTGTCCGGTGATGACGTGGAAGTTGGGGCGCGATATCGCAGGGTCGAAGTAGCCGGTCCTCGCGTCGGAGCGGGTCTGGTTCTCCGGGGACATGCTGGACGGGACGATCATAGCGCCGGTCGGATCGCCCGCATTGACGTCGGCGGCTATGGGGATGCCGATCTCCGAGAGACCCTGAAGGATATTATCTGTGCTTTTTCAGAAACTTCAACCCCCCAAAGAAGACGAGAGACTGACTAGATGTGTTGTAGAAATGCTGCGAATACGCAACGTCGATGGGCCCGCTTGTTCCGTGCGATGACATGTCCGGGTTGATGTTGAACCTGTCTCGCACGTCGTCGGGCACGTTGGTCGTGTAGGTTTCAACCTGCTGAGCGTTAGAAATATCTCGACAGCACGCTGGACCCCAACTCACCTTTTTGAAATAGGGCAGGAGACCGTTCCATCCCCATCCAGGGTTGCCCAACTCCTCCCAGGCGTCAAAGTCGGCCGCCGAGCCTCTGGTCCAGCACATTCCGTTCCGGGCGGATCCGCCACCAACAACCTTGCCCTGGCTGATGCCCCGCGTCTGTCCGTCAAGATAGACCTGGGGAGTGGTTCTCACGCTGTGTCCGTAGGGGGACGGGGGCGAGCGGCCGATGAAACCGGGGATGATGACGTGGTCCTCGCGACGGTCACTCGGAAGAGGTCAGCAGTAGCCCAGGTGATGATCATAGATGGACTGAGACTGACAGGTCTCCGGCTTCAATCACCAGGACGGTGGCTGTAGCACGGGGTCAGTTCTCGTCATGTATCCAGAACCGGAAGCGCGGCGTACTCACTGTTGGCATCCTCGCTCAGGCGGTTCGCGACCACGAGGCCGGAGAGGCCGCCTCCCACGACGACGTGGTCATACTGCGAGAGGAGGAAGTCGTCGACGGTCTGGTTGGTGATGTGGAGCGCGTTCGAGGCAGGAAGGAACAGAGAGAGGACGAGACAGAAAAGAATGATGAAAGAATGCATTGTCGCCGGGGTTTTTTCGCCAAGGGGTAGAAGAAGCAGAGAATAGAAGAAACGCGTTTTTCGCCACAACAGCAACAAAGAACAAAAGACCCCTTCAAATTATGGTAATCGATGTTGCTTTTTTTTATTACTGACAAGAAAGAAGGGGATGAATGTGAATGAGTGTAAAAGAACAAATGCCGAGCTTTTGCGGCCGGCTGTGAAGAGAGCGACGGGGAGGAGGTGGCACTTGCTCACCGACGACATGCTCGGCGGGCCGACAGCTCATCACCGGCCGGAATCTCTCCTGGTCATATAAACCTAGAGCTCTCTTCATCTTCTCTCCTCCATCTATTTGAGTATTCCGCTTCTCGCCGCATGATTTCTCATCTCTGGGGAACCTCGTGTTAGTGAGACAACGTGTGATCGCTTAGATGAGGAGGACTGCTGCAGAAATGTCTTCGACTCTCCCCACTACTAATATACAGCCTTGAAAATGGTTTACCCCGTTTGGAAACGCGCTAGAAAAATCCTCTCCCTTGTATTTCTAGCTCGATGTTTTTTCTTCCCGCCTTTTGTTTGGCGCTCGTCTGATTCGGTGCTTCTCTCACGTTTCTTATTTCGTGGTAGTTGTGCCCCTCTTTAATACAAGTTGACTCACCTTGGTCTGTGTCCGCGATGAGTCGCCCGTCGAGGTAGACGAGTGTTTGCTGATAATTGTAGTCAAACAGGTTGCTTGCGTCGGTAGCCGGACAACTGTCAGCCCCGAGAGCCCGACATTTAGGACTCGTATGAAGGACAGACCTGTGGCGTTTCATAGCGACTGCAGTCACTCAAATAGACGCGCAGACCGGCGATCGAAGAAGCAAAAGCCCGTCGTCATTTTTAGAAGAGTCCTGCAAAGCAAACCGAAAATATCCGACTCATCCCTTGGTATAATAGTACAGTTTCGTCACGCATCCCGCCCCGTTCCTTCAAAAACATAATTAAGAGTTTGACTCAACCCACTCCTCGATCCTCTCGATCAACTCAGACTTCTTCCCGGCCGTGCTGAGCCCCCTCGCGGAGAGGACGTCCCTCAGATCCGCGACGAGCATCTTGCCCAGCCCGCCCCCGTCGATGGCGGCCTTGAGCTGCGCCGTCGTCATCCCCGACCCGGCCACCTTGGCGCTCTTGGGCGCCGCCTTGGCCCTCTTCGCCGGGCGCTGCTCGTCGCCCGAGTCGTCCGCGTCGCGCTTGATGGCCGCCCTGGCCACCGCGCTCCTGGTCTCCTCCTCCAGTGCCTCGGCCCAGTCGTCGAGGTACCCGCCGGAGCGCTTGCTGATAGCCTTGTATTTGGGCTCCGTGGCATCTTCCGCCTTCGCGGGCAGCTCCTCCTCGAGCGCGAGGACCTGGAGGATCTTGTAGTGCCACTGCAGCGACGGGTTCGGGTACTTCTTGGGGTTGTACGTGGCCTTGGGCAGCTGCAGCTGCTGGACGATGGTGCGCATCCGGTCCGTGAGTTCGTTGCTGCTTACGGGGAGGACGGCCGGCGGCTCGGGCCCCTCGCGCAGGTCGTCGGCGAAAGGGAGCGGGTAGAGCCAGAGGCCGGCGGGGAGGTACGACGTTCCCGATTCGTCGTCGGACTTTTCGTTGGATGGGATGATCGCGACGAGGATCGGGTTCGCGTTGGAGCGGGTGATGGCCCACGCGATTCCGATCTTCTTGTCCTTGAGGAGCTTCTGCCAGAGGGCGGTGAAGACGCGCGTCGAGCCGACGTAGTCCTCCTCGGAAGGGAAGATGAAGGTCGACTTCTTGACGGAGGCCCAGACCGGCAGCATCGACCGGGGCTTGAAGCCGATGATGCGGATCACCGGGGTGCCGAAGTCCTTGAGGGACTTCTGCTCGTCGGTGGTGAAGTGGACGTACTCGCCGCCAAACTTGTAGGCCTTCTTGAACTCGGTCTTCTCGACCGTGCGCGCGCTGTCCTCGGCAATGCGCGTCGTTTCGCCGACTGCAAGCTGGGGTTTCTCGCCGTCCAGCCAGATATACGTCGTCCTGGCTGGCGTCTGTCGGTGAAGGATATTGTACCCCTTGACGGATATCCTCAGGCCAGGGGCGATCTCGAAAGGAAGGTTGGAGAAGAGTGAGCGCTTGGGCGTCTCTTTTGAGTTGATATTCGAGACAAGAGAGTTCAACAGGGTGATTCCATCTCCTGATCTGGAAGTGCGAACCTCCGCAAGGTTTGCCTCGCCAGCTTGATCACGGTAAACTATATCCTACGCATGGTTAGACACCCCTGATTTTGAAGTCGGAGCAGAAGACTCACGTCATAAAACTTGTTGGGGCTGAACTTCTCTTCATCCCTGGCAATGGGAAAGACCTCAATAGACACGCCGAGGTCGTACAGATCTTTCGCTCTGACGGCAGCAGCAGCCTTGCCGTCCTTGTCCGTTGCATGGGGATTGTCGTTGTCAGTGATGATGAACAATCGTCTGCTGCCAAAGTTGGCTGCCTTGGTGGTAAAAACTTGGTTTGCGCAGAAAAAGAGGTTCGCCATCTGCACGCCCTCCTCCGCGGGCACCAAGATCCCGTCTTCGTCGTCACCCTCTTCACCGTCCACTCCAACGAGCGTCTTGAGTGCCTTGACATCTTCCGCTGCAGGGACGTCTAGATCGGTGAAGAGGTAGCAGTTGGGGTATGCCACGCCACCCTGGTCCCCCTGGGTACCTTGGCCGCCCTGGTTGCCTGCGTCGGCATCGTCTTGGAATTTGGACTTTTCGGTACCGAAGAACAGGATTCCCATCATGTCCTTGGGATTGGAGATGATGCGCTGCTGCATGAGCTGGTACGCGCATTTCAAGGCGGCCTGGACTGCACTGTCCTTGTCTGCCTTTTTGGAACTTGATGCCGGGGGAGGCTCGAGCATCGAAGGGCTCACTTCAATCGCCAGAAGAAGGGCGTCCTTCTGCGCCTTGAAGTCCTGCGATGCGTCAGTTGTAAGTGAGCCAAAGTGGGACGCGTGGGACTGACGGTCTCATCGAGCTCCTCCTCCGCATCCTCTTCCTCCTCTCTCTTGACGTCTTCGGGGTAAGCCATGTCGAAAATCGATTTCAGTGATGGCTTCTGCTTGTGTCTGGACCGAAATTGACGGGAGACGCCTTTGCTTTTGAAGTTCCCAAGAATCCTGCCTGGGAGTCCCTGCGCAGGTGTGTCAATGTCGTCCCTGAGCGCTAGGCAGCAGACGCGACAGGGGTCCAGGGACAGATCCAGCACCCTCGACGCGCGAAGCTTCCGGGCGCGAAACTCCCAGGCCAACACGTGACGTCGAATCCGGATTACGTCGCTTGTAATTGGTTGAAGCTATAGAAAAATAATCAGGTACTTAGGCAGCGGCTTGTTCAGGGCAGTCCGGAGCTCTTTGCAAAGTACCTCTTTATCATCTCGGCCTTGCAGGGGTCCTCCTCGGGGTTCGGGGATGCTGTCAGCTAGATCGGGATTTCCTTCCGTCATCGAAGCCCGAAACCCACACGGCATTACCTAGGATCGCCCACGAATCGCAAGGGACCATGAATGCCACAGCTTCAATTTCTTAGACCATTCTGAACTTTGCCATCTCACATTTTCAGTTCGACCCTTTGTTTTTTTCGATTTGGTCGCAATTGCAGAGCAATGGCGCTTAGATATTCTACGGGACAGCTCTCCAAGAGCTTGTCCAAGGCGACGGCCTCCGCGCGGAACGGCGCCTCCCCCCTTGCTTTGACGCTGCCGAAGCAGTCGACACCTCAATTGAGATCGATGGCCACGGTGCCGCCAGTCACGCAGAACTCCGCGGGATCCAAAGGCCCGACGGCGATGGTGTTCCTGAATATGGGTGGCCCTTCCACGACGGACGAAGTGGGCGACTTTCTCAGCCGACTTTTCGTACGTCTCTAGCCTGGCTTGGTTTTCGGACGTGATACTGACATGGCGCAGGCAGATGCTGACCTGATCCCTCTCGGACGCTACCAAAACTACCTCGGCCCCTTCATTTCGAAACGACGAACCCCCAAGATCCAGAAGCAATATGCGGAGATTGGTGGCGGCTCGCCCATCCGCAAGTGGTCCGAGTATCAGAACGCCGAGATGTGCAAGCTCCTCGACGAGCTCTCACCTGAGACGGCGCCGCACAAACCCTATGTTGCGTTCCGCTACGCAAACCCGCTGACCGAGGAGATGTACAACAAGTTGCTGGAAGATGGGTTCGGTAACGGAAGAGGCGGAAGAGCGGTCGCATTCACGCAATACCCCCAGTACTCATGCTCCACAACTGGAAGCAGCATGAACGAGCTGTGGAAGTGGCGGCAACGGCTGGAGGGAAAGTCGGCACAGGACGCGACGCCGGGCGACGGTACCATCTCTTGGAGTGTGATTGATCGCTGGCCGGTGCATCCGGGCCTGGTCGAGGCCTTCGCGCAGAACATCGAGGCGAAGCTGCTGGAGTACCCTGAGGAGCGCCGGAAGGACGTCGTGTTGATTTTCTCCGCGCACAGCTTGCCCATGTCCGTGGTGAACAGAGGCGATCCCTACCCTGCCGAGGTCGCCGCCACCGTCTACGCCGTTATGCAGCGCCTCAAGTTCTCGAACCCCTACCGTCTGTGCTGGCAGTCCCAGGTCGGCCCGTCCGCCTGGCTTGGGCCGCAGACGTCCGACTCTGTCGAGAACTACGTCCACAAGGGCCAGAAGGACCTGGTCTTAATCCCGATTGCTTTCACGTCGGACCACATCGAGACCCTGTACGAGCTGGATCTGGAAGTCATCCAAGACTCGGGGTCACCAGAAACCGTCAAGCGCGTGGAGAGCTTGAACGGAAGTCCCGTTTTCATCAAGGCCCTTGCCGATATCGCGAAGGCTCACCTCGAAAGCGGCATTGCCTGCTCACCGCAGATGGAGCTCCGTTGCCCGGGTTGCAAGAGCGAACGGTGCGCCGAGTCGAAGAAGTTCTTTGCAGGCCAACAATCAAGGCTGCTTTGAGGCCAGTGCAACATTTCGGCGCAGGAAGGGGTTCAAAAACCTCTACCATGAACGGCAACATGTAATTATGTACTATTAGAGGAAAAGGATCTGTTAGGGTCAAAATGGCAGGCTGGTACATGGGCGGCGGCACTGAAAACAAGGACAACTTCCAAGCCCCCGGGGCATTGAACTACGGGCAAAAATAGGTCTTTCTAATGGATTTGCCAAACGCTACTCATCGTTGTTGAATTGAGTTTGAGCAACCATTCCGAGGATTCGGCTTCGGTTTGCAGCAAAACCATGCTGATGACGCCACTACAATTCACTCAGCCCACTAACAATTTCCTTCCGAGGTTGCTCCACCAAAGTTGCCAACAACCAAGATCATCAAGCGTCTTACACATCTGACATAAGCCCACGACACGTATGCATCTCGTGGTCTAATAAAAGGCAGACTATGTTGTATACAAGAACCATTGCTAGAAGATTACCCGGAGCTCATACCATCGACTTTCGCCGCGCCATGAGTTCTCAGGATAAGATCCTCTTCGGACCCTTTGAGGTCACGGACCAGGTGAGTTCAGATTCCATGATGAGACGAGGGATGCATGCGTCTGTCAGCGGTTTGATGAGGGGGCAACAATACATTACGGTGGTTCCTTGAATAGAATCATTACACCATACGCCTGACAAAGGCCTTAGTCTGGGCTACAGATGACCATCCAGGCTAACACGACGCAGGTCTTCTACAAGACGGCCCACTCCTTCGCCCTGGTCAACCTCAAGCCCCTCCTGCCGGGCCACGTCCTGATCTGCCCCTTGAAGCCGTACAAGCGGCTGACGGAGATCCCGGCAGCCGAGGTGACGGACCTGTTCACCACGACGCAGCTCATCCAGAACATGCTCGCGCGGCGCTACTTCCCCTCGCCCTCGGGGGGGGCGCCGGCGCCGCCGCCGCCGGAGGCCGGCTCGTTCAACGTCGCGCTGCAGGACGGCGTCGACGCCGGGCAGACGGTCGCGCACGTCCACGTGCACATCATCCCGCGGGTCCCCGACGAGACCGGCAAGGACGGCGCGGGCGCGCGGGACGAGATCTACGAGCAGATGGCGACCGAGCCGGGCAACGTCGGCGGCGCCCTGTGGGACGCCGCGCTGGGGAAGAGGCCCGCGGCCTCGGGCCGCTTCGACAACATCGAGGACGCGATGAGGAAGGCGAGGAGCATGGAGGACATGGTCGGCGAGGCGGAGGAGTACAAGAAGCTGTTGAGGGAGATGGGCGCTGTTAGCAAGCTTTAAGAGGCTGCTTTGTTTTAGGAAACGGGCGATGTGTGACGACTTGTACATGGACAACGTAGACGGAAATAGCATGCTTCTTTAACCTCACACATGGGAGTTCCAAACCTGTATAGTTCCGTATCTCAAACCTCATTCTTGCCATCACTGCCTCGGGTGGTGTCAGCAGGCTCCCAGCCCAGCAATGATGACCCCACGTCATCTTCACAGTGTAAATATTTCTTCCTTGGTGGCACATTTGCACTGTAAATGCCGCGCCCCACTTGACCCTTAACGCGTCCACTGCGCAGGTCGCGCCTGGTCGCGTCTCTCCTACAGAGGATAATTGTCACTACGGCGATACCACCCCCAACACTGAACGAAGCAATCGGCCCAAGACGAGCGCACAAGACTTGGGACTTCTAATTGCCGCCGAAAACTCGTCAAAATGCCTAGTGCTTCTTCACCCATCGCATTCCCCGCCAGCCCATCACCCCCGGCGACGAAACGCGCGAGGCCCCCTGCGGATGACCCTGCACGCCCGAAACCGAAAGTCAACAGCGGATTCCTGCTTGACGATGACTCCGAAGACGATGGCGAAGCCCAGCAACCGCCATTGAAGAAACAAATCATCGACTTTGGGTCCCGTATTCAACGGCCGGCACCCACCGCCTCCGTCCTCGACGAGACACCCGCACCAGTTCCCGCGCCTCCCAGAGCTACCGATCCCGCCCCAGTAAACCTCTCGCGCAATGCTTCCGCCGACCCTCCCGTCCAATCCTCTCAAAGTCTTGCGGCGACTCTGCTCGCTTCGACGCCTTCCATATTCCAAAGCTCTAGAACCTACAAGCTCACCACCTGTAGCGGGTACACGACCACAATTAAGCAACGGAAGCCGACGACGAAGAACACCTCGTACGAGAGCATCGTAGCAGCGCGATCCAAGACAAAGGAAGGACGGGCGCGGCGTGCATACTACGGCATCGACATCAACGAGCTCATCGACAAGGCCCAGGCGGAGTCGCAAAAGAAGTCCAAGGAAACAAGGAAAGAAAGCGATGTGCCTGTTCGATCTGTCGAAGAGCCGGCGGGCGGGAAACATTCAAAAAAGACGCTGCTATGGACCGAAAAGTACAGGGCGAAGAACTTCTTGGATCTTTGCGGCGACGATGGCACGAACCGGATGGTACTGCGCTGGCTGAAGCGGTGGGATCCCATCGTCTTCCCGGGCATCGCAAAGAAGGCGCCGATTGTGCGGCGGCCCGGAGCAAAGCAAGCCCAAGAGGAGGAGGAGAAGCCCCACAAGAAGATTCTCATGCTGACGGGACCGCCCGGTCTCGGGAAAACCACACTGGCGCATGTCTGCGCCAGGCAAGCGGGCTACGAGGTCATGGAAATCAACGCCAGTGACGACCGAAGCCGAGACGTCGTGAAGAACCGGATCCGCACCTCTTTGGGTACAGAGAGTGTCAAAACGGTTGAGAACAAGAAGACGAAAGACGGCGAGCAGCAGCCAAGGGTGGCCAGGCCGGCTTGTGTTGTGGTCGATGAAGTGGACGGCGTTGTCAGCGGATCCGGTGCTTCAGGAGAAGGAGGTTTCGTCAAGGCCTTGATTGACCTGGTTCTCCTCGACCAAAAGAACTCGTCCGGCACTGCGAACACCTCCAACCGCAAGAAGAAGGGGGATGACTTCCGCTTAATGCGACCACTCATTCTCATCTGCAACGATGTCTACGCGCCCGCGCTGAGACCACTTCGACAGTCGGGTATGGCCGAGATCATTCATGTCGGAAAACCGACCATCGACGCTGTCGTCACGCGGCTGAAGACGGTCTTTGACAAAGAGGGCATTCCCTGCGAGAAGGATGCAGCGCGCAAGATTTGTGAGGCAGCATGGGGTATGACGAGTGGTATTGACGCCAAGCGAGGTGCCGAGAGCGGAGCTGAGGGTGATCTGCGAGGCGTGATGGTTGTTGGCGAATGGGTCGCAGGTCGATACAAGGCTACTGCTGACTTCAAGGACCGTCTGACAAGACAATGGCTCGAGAAGAACGTTCTCCACGACCTCACCAATGGCGCTGGTGGCGCGAGAGGACAAGGCCGCGGCAGCACCAAAGATATCGTGACTCGAGTCTTCCAGGAGGGTGGCGGTTTCCCAAAGCAAGCCTTGGATACCAAGCAACACCTCCAGCACAAGCACGAGCAGCCCAAAGCTCAGCTCGGATTCGCCGAGTACCACAAGAAGAACGCGATGGAGCGTCTGCGCCACATGATTGACACCAACGGCGAGGTTGACAGGATCATGACCGACATCTTTCTTGAATATCCAAACCGAGAGTTCAACGATGATGCGTTCCTGTCGAAACCCAACGAGGCGTACGACTGGATGCATTTCCTGGACACCTGTTCGTCACGCACATTCTTCAGTCAAGAGTGGGAGCTAGCACCGTACCTCAGTCAGCCGGTCCTGGCCTGTCACAGCTTGTTCGCCTCGCCCAAGAGACATCAAGTCACCATGGGCTACGACAAGAAGTGGGGTGCCGAAGGCGAGGACACCGAGCCGCCGCTGCCCTTCTCGGGCCCTCGCGCCGACTTCGCCGCCCACGAAGCGTTGAAGGAGAACAAGGCCATGCTCCAGGCGATCCAGGCGCAGCTCACACCCACGTTGGGGCGGTCTTTCCGCAGTGCCGAGGACATCGCGACGGAATTCCTGCCGTACCTCGTACGCATGGTGTCGCCTGACGTGAAGCCTGTCGTTATCGGCGGCAGCGGCACGAGCACGGCCAGCGTTCGCAGGGACACGGAGAAGGCCATGGTCAAGCGGGCGGCCGAGATCATGGCGGAGGTCGGCGTCGTGATGCAGAAGGGCAAGATCGAGACGGACTCGTTGGTGAACAGGGGCCCGCAGTGGGTGTACCGCATGGAGCCGTGAGTACTTTCCCATCCTTCCGAGGGGCGACATGTGCTAACTCTGCATCCCTAGTGACCTGGACGCGCTCGCCATATTCGAAACAGCGGTCAACCTGCTGCTCCCCAGCACGGCCCCGACGCGCTACGCCGTGCGCCAGGTGCTCGACCAGGAGCTCCAGAAGACCGTACTGCTCCGCGAGAGCGCGGCGCGCCAGGCGCGGTTCAAGGCGGGCAACCCCATGGGGCTTGAGGAGGCCCCCGTGCGCGTGGACAAGGAGAACCTCGCGAAGGCGCAGGAGGAGCTGGCTCTGGAGGCGAGCGCGGTGAAGAGGGACTTTTTCGGACGCATCATCCCGACGCGGCCGCTGGGCGAGGTGGACCCCAACGGGACGTCCAAGAGGAGGAGGCACGAGCAGGAGGACAAGGGCGAGATCAAGGTTTGGGTGACGTACCACGAAGGACTGAATAACGCCGTCAGGAAACTTATCACGTTGGGGGAGTTTATGAAGGGGTTTTAAGGCGCTTGGATTTGGGGGCGCGGATATACATGGCTAGAGTTTAATAAAGCCACTGTGGATCTTGTTGAAGGCGTTCTGCTGGGACAGTTGTCGCCCTTTTTGTGAGTGCTGTGCAAGGAAGGGTTGATGCCGTAACTCATTTGCGCGGTTACTCTCAAGTTTCCTGTTCGTGTTTCCGTCTTATGATGCTTCGGCAAGTGTTCGCATGTGCGGCCCCTGAGTTGTCCTGCCCAACGCTGACACCAATCCATCACGATGACAACGACAACGACGACAACGACAACAATGACAGGCAACGGCGACGACGACGACGGCGAACTCAGCTTCTGCGATGTTAATAAAACTAGTATTGCGGCTACAACGGCTCTCATCCGATGCTACCTGGACTGCGCGTGTATCGCTACGGCCATCCAGAGCATCGAGCTTTTTCGAAAAGCCACGTCACGAAAGGTATCTAGCAGCTCGCTCGAACTCGACTTGATTGAATGAGATCTCTCGTCATAGGTAGTCTAACTGAAAGTACCATCACCGAACAATTCGCCGCTGTTGCCGAGAAGTAAACGCTTCAAACTCGTCAAGTCGCCCGCGTCTGAAGACGTTCCGAGGAAGTCGCATCCCCGCGCTTAAGTGCAAGCGCAGCAGCCGCCGCCGGGGAGATTTCCACCGCTTACACGTAAACCGTCAGCACAACAAATCAACGTTAATGTGGCGTGGGGCCGGGGAACTTACGAGCAGAGGCAGCCGATGGGGCAAGCAGCACCCTGTCAGAGGGAAAACGCAATGGTCAGTTAATCACGTCTCGTGCTTTGAGTTTTATCCCACCGAGAGATTGGCATGAAGAGGTATCTCTCCGGCGAAAGAGAGGAAAGGGGTTAGGTAGCTAGGGGGGGAGAAAATCTCACGGTGTTGCTGCAGGACTTGGCGCCGATGGAGGCGCAGTCGCGCTGGCGGGCCATGAGGGAGGCGACCTCGCGGACGTGAGGCTCGGCGGCGGCGGCGGCGTGGACGGTGGCGATGGAGGCCAGGACGGCGAAGACGGTGGAGAACTGCATTTTTGTGCGAGTGGGTTTTTACGAGAGAGAGAAGGCTCGGAAAAGAGAGAAAGGTCTTTTGGAGAAGTGAGTGACTGGAGAAGTTGTGGTTGCCGAGGATGATGATCTTTTCCAACATGCCCAAGAGCCGGGCGCTGGCTGGACTTCTTATACTCGTCTCTTCAGGCTTCCATCTGGCTGCTTCCTTGATGCACTGTACAAAGTAAAGCCCGCGACGGCCGAAGTCGTCACGAAAGTCCGCCTGTGGCCGGCAGCATCCCGCACCCCCCGCGAAGCGAATGCCCGCGGAGCTCCTCATCAAGGCGGAGCCAATATGGGGTTGATGATGGATGGGGTTTCACGTTATTTGCGGAACCTCCGTCGGGCAACCTCCTAGCAGATAACCTCGCTTGGGGATCCGTTACGAGTCGTGATGATGATTATGACTGGAGGCGCCGAGAGTGGCATCCTGGGATGAGGCGTGGGGTTTCGGTATGAGATGAACTTCGGGTATGATCTCTAGCTGTCGGACGAAAGATCCTTGACGAACTAGGCGGGGTCTGGAACCTCGATAGACCCCGAGATGCGCGTTGCCAACTCTTTGACCCACGTGTCTCTGGAGATGGGGGGGACTTGACCATAGGCGGTCTGCTGCTGCAAAGAGTCTAGGTCGATTGCAACATCGCAGTTGCCGATGACCATCTCGTTCACAACTCGCAACTCAACTCACAACCCAAGTCGAAGACGGACAGAGGTGCTGGTTGATAGCAGGCGTAGGGCAATAACGGGTTCCCCAAAACGAAGGCTAGACGAGACCCGTCCTTACAATAGCAATCGCTCGGACGGAAGAGTCTTCGGGACTGCGAATGGGGTTATCAGCCCAATTGACTAATGAACGAGACCGATTTGGCAGCTTCTTGAGTCTTTTTCCATTGTTTCTGGAAGTTGTCGCCTACTTAGAGTTTGCGCGGCTTAGTTAGAGTTTCGTTGCCAAGCGCAACTGACTCTGTCGCTCTCCTTCATTGGACCCCTTACGCAGTACGTGGATGATCCGCAACAAAAGGGTACGGCGGTCCAAGAGGAGGATTAAAATTATGCAAGAGCTTAGAGACGTATCAGCAAGCACCCCTCTCCCCTGCAAGCCTGCCTTACCGTAGATATGTCAAGATAGGCCTAAAGAAAAGTCGCCGGGTGACCCCATTTAAATTCTTGTCGTACGGTATCGTACAGCAAAATCTCGGGGGTAAGAGAGCGGCCAGGCTTGCATAACCCTTTTCTAGAAGCCGTGGACCCCTTGCTGTAGGCAGGTCATATCGTACCGGGGCTGTGGATCGCGCTCTTACTCGAGAGGAAGGGGTCGCGGCACGCTCGGAGCCTAAGCGGATCCATCCGTCAGGGTCTCACCTTCCCGAACTTGCGACGGTGGTTTGGACAGTGGAATGGCGATGCCGGCGGGTAGACGGCACTCGGGATGACAGTCGAGTTCGGCCGAAATGGGTGATTAGCAACCCGAATACCGGCAAGTCCGTTCGAGCCTTGGGGGGCGCTGTGTCCAGCGAGGCCTCCAGCGAGGCCACCCTCCCCCATGAGTTGCAAGGTATCAGTCCCCTCACTCGGCATAGTCCGAATGGGTACATGCTTCGGACTTGCGGAAAAGCTCCCCTGCGAAATGGTAGTCTTTCCGCAGGTCTTTCATTTTCCGTGGGCCTGTTTACGGAGAGTCATTGAGTCAAGGCTGTCGAGTCTGAAGCGGATGGGCGGTCATCTGTGGCTGGGTCGCCGCACCTTTGATAGCATTGACTCCTGCCGAGGTGGAGGTGGGGGAGGGGGCCGACGATTGTTGTGTCAAGAAGAGTCCCGAGTGGTGAAGACTTCCTTGTTCAGCCTGCCCAGTTTACCACGCAGTCTTAGGGATTCAAAGTCGTCCTGCTTGTTCAATCGACCCGACGAGCAATACGCAGATGAGAGACATACCCTCAAGTAAAGAACCCTACATTCCCTTAATACATACAGTACGACAACTGACAGAAGAAACAAGGACGGACGACAGCGACGACGAGGATGGGCAACACCGATAACGACGGATAGTGCTAAGGATAATACCTACCAAAAAGGGTGAGTAGTACCTAGAGGGGATGTGAGATACTGAAGCTGAGAGTGTGGGATAAGATCCCCCAAATCCATCCCAGCCCGCAGCGTCCGGCATTTGCCCCGCCCGCCCGCGTGCGCAACCACCGCCGTGGCGAGCGGCTGGCGGGACTAATGCGTGGATCGGCCGCCGTCGTGCTCCCCCACGGCGCCGGTTCTGCCGCTTGGGACGTGCTAGTGGAGACTAAAATCGCGGGCGACCCTGAAGTTCGGTGGGTTGGAGCTATCGGATATGGAAGCCAGCAACCTGATTTAAGCCGAAGCCGAAGGTCTGCCGAAATGCCGCTCAATTTCAGGTCAGGTGTGCTGCACGGTTAACATGTGTAAGGTTCTCCCCTCATAAAAAGAACTGTAAAGAAGTGAACCCCATCTAGACAAGGAAAAGAGGACCCCGCGAGGCCGAACCCGAGCTTTGAAGCCGACGTGGACAGTCGAAGCCGAGAATCGGAAGCCGAGCCCCACTTTCAAAGGGTACAAAGCTCCGACATCCGGGCCGGACGCGGCCGGGTGTCTTCCAAAGTACCTCGCCCCACCACAAACACCGGCCATGCACTGCAGACTGCAGCCCAGCAACGGTCCACCGCCACCCCGCCCCAAGTTGAAGGACTCTGCAGCAGGAATAGAGGCTAAAGCACGGCGACAGGGTCCCTCTCCAGAGGGGAAATGCGAACTGCTGGGGGGAGCCGGCCTGCCGTCTTCGCATACCCGCTATTGCGTGATTGGGCCGCCGTAAATTTTTCAAAGATTCGACAGGATTTATCAGTTCGCATCGAGACTGAGCTGCAGCGAGACTGTGTGTCACCTTCCCACGACAAGCTGGGCGCCAGACAGTTACCTAGTCAGCGTGCCGGTGCTGACGTTGGCGGATGGCGGGGGGGTGTCACAAGACGGGCGATGTTGCTCCAACCGAGCCGGGGCCGCGACCGGCGCCGCGGGCGGCGCTGGTGGACGAAGGTGGAGGGATGGCTGGGAGCTCCTTGAAGGAGGAGGGACACACCGTTGCTCGGTCAAGGCTTTTTTTCCTGCTTTCTAATAGTATAGTATTCCCTTACTAGAGCCGAAAGTGGCCGGGGGTTTGCTCTTTCTTTCGTGGCTATCCAGAGAAAATAAAAAAGAAGCGTGTGCTTTTTCCCCTCCTTTTCCCTCTCCCACTCCTGAAAGCGGCTTCATCTTCCTTGATCACCACGCTCAACTTGACTCATGACACATCCACACATGAGCATAACATCCATACAGACGGTGCCTATTACTGCCTATGTCTATGTCATCGACGTTGGACCCTGAAAAAAGTGTAAACCGCCCTCGTCGCCAACTTACTCATACCCTGCCGCGTTAAGCTTTCGAAGGGGGAGAAGCTCCATCCTTGATTAGAGTTGCAGTCGAGATCCGGGGCCCAGACGATTCGATAACCCAGTTGAGACTTCACTTCATCCACGTCGCCGTTCCAGACCTTCCCCCAGCCTCTCTCTCTCACTTACCATTACTCATCTGCAAGGTTCGATATTGCCCCGCGGCTCACGCAGGTCGCGATACTGATTCATACGACAGAAGCTTACCGAGTAAACCCCGCACGTATTACCCGCGAACACCACCATCACCACCTCCACCACCACCACAACCACTCCTACAATGGCTCCCGGAAAAGGGACCTCGTCGTCCAACAAGGATCACGACGAGCGCACGCCCCTTCTCCCCAACTCCCCGCCGCGCATCCACCACGAGCCCGCGACCCCTCTGCCCATCGCCACCCCGCAGGACGAGAACGCCATCCCCCCCAACGAGTTCGACCTCCTCCTCTCCAAGTCCCTGCCCACCTCCGGGCCCTTCCTCGAGCCCGAGTCCACCGTCAACCCGCTCCTCCGCGGGCCCCGGCGGTACAGCTCCTCCCGCCGCCGCCCGTCCCTGGCCAGCCGCTCCGACGCCGGCGGCGGGGACGATGCCGTCGCCGACGACGCCGCCTCGATCAGCAGCAGCAGCACCGCCGCATCCACCTCCACGCCCTTCCTGAACGGCATCTCGCCCTCGCGCTTCTGGTTCATCTTCGCCGAGATCCTGCTCACCTACTTCATCGCCTGCTTCGACGGCACCATCATGGCGAGCTCCCACCCGGTCATCACCTCGTACTTCCACGCCTCCAACAGCGCCTCGTGGCTCTCCACCGCGTTCCTGCTCACCTCGTCGGCCTTCCAGCCGCTGCTGGGCCGCCTGTCCGACAGCATCGGCCGGAAGCCGCCCTACGTCGCGACCATGGTCATCTTCGCCATCGCCACCATGTGGTGCGCCCTGGCCCAGAGCATGACGAGCTTCATCCTCGCCCGCGCCGCCTGCGGACTCGGCGCCGGCGGCATGATGACACTGGGCAGCATCATCGTCAGCGACCTGGTGCCGATCGAGTGAGTCTCATCCCCTAACTCGGACGAGAGAAGCCCAGCTAACGCCGTGACAGGAACCGCGGCGCGTACCAGAGCTACATCAACATGATCTACGGCGTCGGGTCCGCCCTTGGCGCGGCCCTCGGCGGCGCCATGGCCGACCACCTCGGCTGGCGCTGGGAGTTCGGCATCCAGGTTCCCCCCCTGATCCTGTGCTGCATCATCGCCGTCATCGCCGTGCCCAGTGACCTCGGCCTGCAGGGCAAGCGGGAGACCTTCGTCGAGGCCGTCAAGGCCTTTGACTTTAAGGGATCTATCCTGCTTACCACCGCCATCACCTTTTTCGTCCTGGGTCTCGTGAGTCCTCCCTCGCAAACAACATCTGCGTAATGAGAAAAGCTGACAGTTTGGATCTTGCAGAACCTTGGAGGAAATGTTCTGCCGTGTAAGTCTCGAGTCCAGAGTGTAATACGATGATATCAAAGTACTGACACATCGCAGGGTCCCACCCCTTCGTCATCGCCTCCCTCGTCATCTTCGGCGTCAGCTTCCCCCTCTTCCTCTACGTAGAGTCCTTCGTCGCCCGGCCCATCATGCCGCTGCACCTCGTCCGCCGAGCCCCGCGCGCCAACCTCATCTTCTCCAACTTCTTCGCCGCCCTCCTCAGCAACGCGATCCTCTTCAACATGTACGTCTCCTCATCCCACCATCTCTCAGCATGACTGACACCCCTTAAAGCCCCCTCTTCTTCCAAGCAGTCCTCCTCACGACAGCAACGTCCTCCGGCCTCCGCCTCGTCCTCCCCTCCGTCGTGTCCTCCTGCGTCGGCACGGCAACAGGCTTCCTCATAACCTACACCCGCCGCCTCAAATGGCCCCCGCTCTCCGGCGCCGCGGCCTTATTCGTAGGCTGCCTCGCCCTATCCATCATGCGCCGCGGCTGGCCCTCCTGGCTGTACCTCCTCTGCCTAGTCCCCTCCGCCGTCGGCCAGGGCTTCCAATTCCCCGGTACATTCATGGCCGTGCTGGCCGCGAGCGACCAGCGCGAGCAGGCCGTCGTCACGAGCACGCTCATCCTCTGGCGCTCGCTGGGCATGGTCCTCGGCGTGGCCAGCAGTTCTCTCGTCGTGCAGAACGCGCTCGTTGGGTATTTGGATGGCTTTGTGAAAGGGCCGGAGCGGGACGAGGTCATACGCCGCGTGCGCGAGAGCGTCGAGGAGGTGGCGAAGCTGCCGGCGGTGTACCGCGACCAGGTCGTCGCGAGCTACGAGGCCGCGCTGCGGCTTACGTTCGTGTGCTGCACCGTCGTCGCGTTCGTGTCGGTGTGCCTGCTTGTGCCTATCAAGCTGCCCCGTCTGGGTTCCCGCAAGTGAAAGAAACTGGAGAATGAGAAATCGCAAGTGTGGTGGATTTGCATCTATGACTTATGTGTTGCCATATTTTACACGCATATATCCGCACATCATAAGTAAGTCGAAACGGGGCATTTTTGGACGATTTGTTTCAAGCAGTTTGTTACGTACACTGGCATATAGCATGCATAGCGTCAACCGGGAGTTTGAACTTCAAAATCAGAAAAAGAAAAATATTAAAAGACTTCAATTTTGTCATGCATGCACCGGGGCAAACAGCCCAGCCCTCCCATTCCGAGTCCCAGTCGATCGTTCCTAGTATACAACAAACCCCAGCATCTTCTAGTTAATGTCCATTCACATCATCACCGGCCCGCAGCGCGTCCAGCTCGTCCCGGGCGCGGCGGTACGCCTCCTGCGCCTCGCGCTCCCTGCGGCTCACGAACGCGACCTCGTCCCGCAGCGCGCCGAGCCGGCGCTGGATCGCCACCTCCTCGGAGATGGCGAGCGTCTTGAAGCCCGCGAGCGCGTGCGTCGCCTTTTCCAGCGCCTCGGCCGCGTCGCCGATCTTGTTCTTCAACATCGCCTGGCGCTTCTGGTAGCCGCCCAGGTGCAGGCCTAGCTTCTTCTCGAGCTTGATGCCCGTCTCGGCCGCCTCTACGATGGAGTCTTGGATGGACTGTTGCGTGGTTGTGTTAGCAACGTTGTTCGATCTAGTAAACTTGCGAAGCGGGGGAAACTTACGTCAAAGGCTTCTTTCATGGCTGCCTCCTCTTCCTCCTCATCGTCGCCGTAGCATCCCAGTCCCAACAGCAGCGAGCTCTTGCCCCGCCTCTCAAACGTGGCGTGGATCTCGGCCTTCGACGGTCTCGGTTTCGTCTCGCTGAGGATCTGCAGCCGCGCCTCGGCGAGGTCGTGGTCGCTGATGGCGTCCAGCCGGGGCGGGACGCCGCTCAGCTTCGTCTCGGCCAGCGGGTACTTGACGGCGTCGTTGGCGACCAGGGCCGCCGCCTCCCTCGCGATGAGCGCCTCCGCCTCGTTCTGGGCGCTGTTGGCCATGGCGAGCAGGGCGGACACGTCGATCCTGGTCGGCCGGGGCAGGTTCCTCTGCAGCACCTGCGTCCGCCTCTGCATCTCGAGGGCGTGCTGGGCCTCGCGATACTCGCGCTCCCTGCGGTCGCGCTCCTCGGCGTCCTCCACCTGCATGGCGTCGCTCGCCGCGACCTCCCGCTGCTCCTCGGGCAGCTCGAGCTCCCACTCCGTGTCCTTGGGCTTGGGCAGCGACGCGAGGCCCTGTTTTAGTTGGTTGCGGATGGCCAGGTCCCGCATCTTGACGTCCTGTGGCGTGGCGGCCACCGTTGTGCCGTCGTTGGCGTTCAGGGCGAAGCTGTCTCGGGGTGTCCTCATGGGGGTCTGTCCCACGCGGGCTGGCGTCTGGCCGACACCGTTTGCGTGCATGGGTGTTGCCAGGGGATTGGGGGTCGCGACGGCGTGCTTGCGGGGAGCGATGCCATCAAAGCCGGTAGATTCTGCGCCCTCGTGAAGAGGTGTGTTTTCGCCACCCAGCAATGATGACTGGGTGTTCGTGAGGGCCCTGATATTCCTGATCTCGTTGGCGATGTGGTCTTCTTGCGCCGGTGCTCGTGGCGTGCGGATCGGGGCGCTGCTGTTCAGGGTCGAGTACTCGCTGACGAGGCCCCGGGTCGCATCATTCTCGCTCTCGCGCGCCATCATGCTGGCCCTCTCTCCCACCATGCCCATCTTGACAATCTCCTCCAGCTCGCCCTCGCCGACCTGGGGGGCGGGCAGGTTCAGCGCTTTCCTCTTGCTGCTCTGCTCGGCCTCACGGATCTTCTGCATCTGGCCGGCCTTCATGGCGGCCTGGA
Source organism: Colletotrichum sojae (assembly GCA_014235955.1). Lineage (NCBI taxonomy): Eukaryota > Fungi > Ascomycota > Sordariomycetes > Glomerellales > Glomerellaceae > Colletotrichum > Colletotrichum sojae. The sequence goes on along the minus strand of WIGN01000292.1, from coordinate 25,240 downwards.
ACGCGGCCGAAGGCGCGTCCTTCTCCTTCTTCTGCCTCTTCTTATCGCCGTCGTCGTCGCCGTCGCCCTTGCGCTTGCTCGCGAGCTGCTGTTTCCTCGGGTCGAAGGCCTCGCGCTGGTGCTCGTTGCGGGCCTGCTCCTCGGCGGTGTCGTAGAAGCCCTGGGCGGCCTTCTTCTCGAAGGGGATGTCGGCGTTGTAGTCCATTTGGCCCTTCTTGCGGGTGACGACCTTGATGTTGATTCCGGCCGTCTTGAGCTCGCGGCGCTTCTGGAGCGCGGCCAGGCGGCGCGACTCCTCCTGCTGGCGCTCTCTGGCCTTCCGCTTCGCCTTCTTTCCCTGCGTGTTGGCCAGGCGGGCTCGCGCCTCGCTCAGCATCTCCTTCTCGTCCTCGTCGAGGTCGATCGTGTCGGGGCGGGCGGGCTTGCTCTCGGGGTCCGGGTCGACCTCGCCGGGGCGGAGACGGCGGACGTCGTCGGCGCTGGGGGCCTGGGTCTCGCCGCCGTCGGGGCCGGTGAGGCCGAACTGGCTGGCCTCGCGGGCCTCGGCCTCGTCGAGGAGCTTCTGGTAGCGCTCGAGGCACTGGTTGGCGGTGCGTCCGACGATGGGGGCGATGGTGCGCCATTGTGTCGGCATCAGCTTGGCGAGGTGCAGCAGCTTCTCGTCCTCCTCCTTGCTCCACTCGATCTTCTTGATGCTCGGGTCCAGCCACTCGTTCCATCTCGCCTTGCACTGCTTCGGGGTCTTGCGCGCCAGCAGCGACGAGACGCGCGCCCACTGGTTCAGGCCATACTTGGAGACGGAGGCCTTGAGGATTTCGTCCTCGATGTTGGTCCAGACGCCTCCCTTGACGACACCCATTTTTGCGGATTCGATGCTTGGAAGTCGCGGATGGTGGGTGTTGCTGTTACGATGTTTGGATGGATGCCCGTCGCGGAGGGCGTTTGCGCGTTGCCGTCAATCGATACGTGAGGCGATCGTAAAGTTTTGGGTGCAACAAGGCTGAGAGGACAATGGGAGCGGCCTCGATTATCTTAGTCAGCTACAGAGTGGCCTGATTGGCTGGACTGAGATTCGGCTAAGCATCTGACCGAGATTCACCGAGCACACCTTGACGGCAGCCTCGGTGAGAGGGGCCAAAGTCAATTACGACAAGAAGCTGTGAGGGTGCACGGGGCCCAGAAACGATTGGACTGTGCTCCGGTAGCTCTTATCGGTCGGGCAGCCGCATTCACGAACCTAAAAACAAGTTGCGCAGCCCCTCTATTTCCTATGTTGGCGATGGATACCGAGGCATCGTAGCATCCACGCGTCCGTCGCAATGTTTGACGATGCAAGACTGCCGTTTATTTTCCCCGCGACCATTTGGTTGGACGACGAGCTGATGGGCATCATTTCCAAAGAGGGAAGAACAGAGAACAGGGAAGTGACGAGCTCTGAGCATTTGCTTCGCAATATGGCGTGGCCTCGGATCGCCTGCAGTTTGGTGGAGTTTACGTAACCTCCTGACTCGAGGGGACTTGGAGAAGTCCAACCGGCCGACGATGGGATCAGGAACTGGCGAAATGCGGTAGAAAACACGGGAGAATGCCATGGCCAAAGGAGGGAGCAACACATGGCAGACAGCACACCCACGGAGAATGGCAGCCGGCCTTACAGCATTTGCACAGCGAAAGGGCTGGACACGCCGTCGGATGATGGCAAACAGACCGCGGGACTGCAGATGGGACAATCCATCGCCCACGACGAGTCGGAAAGCGCAATAGCTGTGGCAGCTGCTTCAGACGAAACCAGCCCAACCCCAACAACAATGAGGGGACAGACTTTTGGAATCAGGGCACACTTTCAGCGAGCATATGGTAGATAGGTACTATTACCTACCATGGTACTTGTGTGTAGTCTTGTATTAGTCGATGGGCACTGGGACTTCCAGGAAGGTAGGTGGTCCCGCGGGACCGGTCCGTTGTCGGTGCTGAAACAAGCCGACCACCGAACCTTGTCGACGGGTAAGACAGGAGGGCTATGCCGTCGGTCAGACGGCTGGCCGCTGCGCTGGAATTATTACCTGATGCAATAACTGCGTACCGGAATACCTAGCACCCGCAAGGCGAGTGCAAAATATGCATGGGAAACAGAGACTGGTGCTCTGACTGCAGGGTGTTACGTATCTGACACGTATTTTGATGCCGCTTTCAGGTCATGATGGGCCGTCGACACGACAGTGACAACGACGCCCAGGAGCAAAGTGGCCGCGCGGGAGTGGTTCAACAAGCTTAGAAATCAGCTCGTTGGTGGCCGGGGTCGAATCCCGTCGGGATTGCAATGTTCTGGTGTTGATACAAAGTCAGTTTGCTGCTGGTTGGCTGTCCTCCACAGGCCTCCCCGCCTCTGCTAGCGAGCAGATCTGGATAGTGGCTGTAGCGTGGCAGCGTGGGTGACCCCCCTTATCGCGCCCATCTCTGCGAAACTGCGTCATGGATGTGCCTGGCACACCACCAACTCATGCGCCGGCCGTCCCACGAGATTGGTTCGCACTTCTGAGAGAGTCCAGGTCCGGCAGGCACGCGGGCCACCGCCGGGCTAGCTTGCCGCAGGGGAATTCCTGCTGTTGTCCTGTCGTCACCCCTCGCGGTTGTCTCTTGGGGTTTTTGGTTTCTTTTGGTCTGTTGGTATGGATGGAATAAAAAAACCATGACTGCTAGATGATGGCGAGATGTTTTCTAGATACGGAGAGGTACCAACCAACCCCAGCCTAGTGCCTAAGTACCTATCTATGTGCCTAGGTACCTAGGTAGCTTGGGTACGTACACCCTGGATAACGGTCTTTTACTCCACTATCTCCGGATCACAATGTTTGTACCCAAGTCGCTCGCGCCTTCCATTCCAGAAACAGAGACACTGGTGTGGTTAGGCCGTTGCGGGCTGCGCTTTCCTCGGCCGCCGCGCCAATAGGAATCGTTGACGCTGCCCTGGTTTCCGGGCATTGCTCTAACCTTCCGCTTTCCAACTGCCACTTCCACTTCTTCGTTGGCGCATCGTCACCACGTCCCGGGGGGGTTCGCTCCCTTGGACCAGGCCTGCGGCAGCAGCAACAGCACCGATGTCCACAGCATCTGCAGTCCCCTAGACACACTCCAAGGTTCGAACTCGTTAGGTACCTACCTCTACCTAGGTATGGATGTACCGTAGCGACCAGCGGTATCCACCCCCTGCCCTGGGCCCGGACCCTTGGCTCGATTTCATCAGCGTCCACCGCTGTCCCACACGCGCCTTATCTCTCGACGTCGACAGCGCCCCCCGGCCCTCCGCGACGTAAGGAAACCCGCTTCGCCTTTTCTATTTCTTCTCTCGTACCCATTCCCACCCACGTTGTCGGTCTTCATGTAGTGAGTCGAAGGAACTCGCAGCCCCTCCTGCAGCCTCCTCTTCTGTCGCCTGCGGTCGTCCTTTTTTGTTTCGGGTTATACTTACCTGCGCCTGCGTCCCACGAGAAGCGGCTGAAAAGCTGTGTACCGCGAATCACGATCCAACAGGAATGGCATCGTGGCAGTGTCCCTTGCAAAACAGATCCACGCTCCACGTTCCAGTTCGAGACACAAGACAGCTCCCACGCTCGACGACCCGACTCCAGAAGCCCGAATAAAAGCCAGATTAAAACAGTCAACCCCTCTTCTGCTCGACTCCGAGCTCCCAGAAGCTTCCCGAAGCTCTATTGCGACGAGACATCCAACGCATCTTGCGCCAGATACCTACTATGACCGGCGCAAACATGTCAGCATCAAAGGACGACGTAGTCGTCACCCGCGTCGACCGGGGCGCTCACAGCAAGCCGATAAACGAAGCAACCGAGACGACGTCGTTGCTGAGCGCCGGCGCTTCCTCTGGCGAAGATTCTTGCGAAGATACCTGGCCTGGCTATGCGGATTTTGAGGGTTTGCCGTGGTGGAGGACGCCTTCTGTAGGATATGACCCGGGCCGGGCCGGCCGCCTGCTGATCTCCCTTCCGTGTGTGCTGACGCCTTGCGCCAGGTCTACTGGCTGCTTCTTCCCTACGCGCTCTTCACGTTGGCCTTTGGAGGCTCTTTGGTGCCCAAGCTAAACCTGTATGTCGTGTGTGTGCTGCCTACGGCAGACGCAATCGCTAATGCCGTGACACCTGCAGAATCGTCGACTTGGTGTGCCAGAGGCACTTCGCCGACGAGGCTGCCCTAGACCCGGCCTTTGCCTACACTCCCGTCATAATTGGTGCCGACAACAGGCAGTGCTTCATCAAGGAGGTTAAGCAGCGCGTGTCCATGATCACCCTGGCCATCAACCTGACCACCGGTATTCTATCCGCCGTCACTGCCCCCAAGCTTGGCCATCTCTCGGACCGCTATGGCCGCAAGAGGCTGCTCGCTCTGGCGTCCTGCGGCGGCGTCGTGGCAGAGCTGGTCGTCATTCTCTGCGCCCACTACCCGTGGACTTTCCATTACAACTGGCTGCTGCTGGGCGCCGTTGCCGATGGCCTCACCGGCTCTTTCACGGCTGGCAGCGTTCTCATCAACTCTTACACCAGCGACTGCACGCCTCCGTCCAAGCGCGGCGTGAGGATCGGCTACCTCCATGCGTGCCTCTTCACCGGCCTGGCTTTCGGCCCCCTGCTGGCTGGCTACTTCGTCCAGTGGACCGGTAGCCTTCTCTCGGTCTTCTACGTCACCCTCGGATGCCACATCATCTTCATCTTCTTTGTCGGTCTCGTTGTCCCCGAGTCCCTCAGCATCAAGCGCCAGCTGCGCGCTCGTGAGAAGCACGATCGGGAGCAAGAGGCCCTCGCCGAAGATACCTCCAAGTGGGCTTCGGTCAAGGCAGCCAACCCGCTCGCCCCTCTCAAGGTCCTCTATCCCAAGGGCCCGGGCACCTCGTCCAGGCTGCGTCTCAACTTGTTGGCTCTCTCCTTCACGGATATGATCCTCCTCGGCGCCGCCATGAGCGCCGGCACAGTCATCCTCCTCTATTCCGAGTCTCCCGAGACCTGGGGCTGGGGCAACCTCGAGAGCTCACGCTTCATCTCCGCCGTGTCTATGGTTCGCGTCCTGGCACTCCTCGTCGTCCTCCCGCTCATCAACTACGTCTTCCGCGTCCGCCCCGCAGCCTACCGCCGCAGGGTATCCGGCGTCTCCATCGTCGAGTCCAACAACGGCGCCGACGCCGCCGACTGCTGGATCCTCCGCTTCGCCCTGTTGTCGGACGTCACCGGCGCTCTCGGTTACCTGTTTGCCCGTAACGAGGCCGTCTTCGTCATGTCCGGCATGGTCACCGCCTTCGGCGGCCTGGGCAGCGCGACGATCCAGGCGGCCATCACGAAGCACGTCCCGCCGGACCAGGTCGGCCAGCTGCTGGGGGCCATCGGCGTCCTGCACTCGCTCTCGAGGGTCCTGGGGCCCATCGCGTTCAACACGCTCTACTACGCCACCGTCGGCTACTTCGACCAGGCCATCTTCGTCCTCCTCACCTCGCTGTTTGGAATGGCGTTGGTGGCCAGCTTCATGATCCGGCCGCATGGTGAGTTTGTATCCCGTCTTCCGCACGAAAAATCATACTAATGTTTCACTCCCCCCCCCCCCCCCCAGTCTTCCTCGAGGATACGCATGAGCCGGTTAGCGCGTCGGCACCAAGTTACGCAAGCACCGAGGTCTTGGCCGAAGTAGCGGTGGACGATGAGCTGATACCCAACAACTGAGGCTTTTGGGGGAGGACTTTTTTTTTTTTCTTTTCCCTATGTTTTGTTCATGCTATTAACAACATAAAGCGGGATATATCGAGAGCCGGGAATGATACCTATATAGAGATACATGCGCCAGGAAGCGCTCCAAAGGAACGGGAGTGGTTTTGCCTCTTTGATTATTTTTTGATGAGGCTGGTTTGAAGTCCAGCTAACCTTGCTGGATATGAACGTCGTATCTGTAGATACCACAATATACATTTCCTTAACCTTTTACAAGTTTCATTCGTTCTAAAGTTGCGGCAACTGTCTAAACAGATTGTTACAGCCCAACTATTACCACGCACCTCGAAAAATGGTAAACAACCAAGATATCATAAACCGGAATCAACCATGAGATTTATAGGTTGTGTATAACAACAGAGGTCCTTATTCCACACCCCCCAAACCCACTCATATACTGCGGCGAGTCAGGGCGTTCGAACGAGCATTTGATGTATGTTGTTATTGGTAAGTCTGGAGCGCTGCTGTGCTCCGCACGGCGTGCGGCGGTGAGCAGCGTTCTAGGTCACGTAACCTTGAAGCAAGGCTCGCGATCCTAACTGGGCCTTTTGCGACATATTCTATAACCTCTAGCCAGAACGTCTCGTACTATCAGCCGGACCTCTTTCGCATGAAGTATTAAAAGGCTTTAGTATAGCTCAGATAATACGTTTCCCACTCGCTAGTAAAACTTTATATAATGTTACGACCCGGTCGCGTTGGTTGTGCGCGCCTTACCGGTGTGTAGCTATATAGTGCAGAACAGGGGATAATGATGCGTGCGCATCATTACCGAAACTTTTGCTTTGTGCCACAGTTGGTTGCCCTGACCTGCTCGTGACATATAAGAGTATGAAATAAAGGTTAGAACAGAATATTAAGAAACCTTTTAGCTAGTAGAACCCTTCTGCCTACCAGTGTAGACAGTTATAGTACTCCTCTATAGTAATTACTGCATTACTTAATATATGCATAGGCTATGATGTATTCTTAGTAGATAACTTGCAGATTTGTTAGTAAGCCTACCCGGCTCCACGATCACCCACAAAAACAATAAACGTCTTGATTCAAAGTTTGTGGCGCGGACTACTATACGCCTAAGAAAGCTCTGGTAGGTATTTGTCAGGAAGATGAAGGAACGCTTAAATCCATTTGGAGGGGTTGGAGGTAGGCCACCCCTTTTTGTACGGGTATGGAGCTGGCAGAGCCTCTGCCGGAGCCACTTACGGCTTCGCGACAAAGTTAATGCTGGAGATGTGAAAGTGGTCAGACGTTGGTCTTGGGACAACTTATTAGAGAGCCCTGTTTCTTGCTGGCTGACCCAGGTGCGATGCTGACGAGGGAGTTCTAGAATTGTGCAGGGAAGCTCGTTCTTAAGCATACTTCTGCAAGAAGACGAGTATCTACAGTTGTTGGAATCACAGGTGATGTGATAACCGTATACGGTTGCAGCCTTTCGGCAGGGTGAAGCATCAGTTATTCTCGTGTGATATACTGGTGCCTAGCGAGAGGAAAGAGCCAGCAGGCAGAGGGCCTGCTGGCAATCTAACTATGTAGAGAGCGATAGTCTTTGGAGTTGGAGTCTAGGTTTCTGAGAGGCAAGGATCCGGCATGTGCGTAACTGTCCGGTTCCCACTCTTTGCGGGGATATTCCGACAACAGTACTCTACTCTAGTAGCGGTATGATGTCGTCGTACTCCCTAATTAGCTCCTCTATCTCTGCATCGTTCATGGTGCCGATGCGCCAAATCCGGCTCGTGTCGTTGTCGATGATTGCCTGACGTATTTCTACAGCCACCTCCACCGGCGTTTTGCCATCCTCGTTTCGAGAAGCTTTGTCCGCTCCTTTCTCGAGTAGAAACCTGACAGGTCGGACAGCCCCTTCGATTGAAGCGTAATGCAACGGCGTAATGCCATTCCTGTCCTTGTGGTTCACCTCAGCCCCGTAATCTACCAGCAAGTTTAGCATGCCGATATCATTTTCCGGTCCACCGATGGCCGCAAAAAGCGGCGTTTGTCCTTTCCAGTCCAAACTGTCTGTTTTGGCGCCCGCGTCGAGGAGAATCTTGGTATTGACAGTGTGCCCCAAGTACGCAGCAATGTGCAGCGCTGTCCATTGATCAGTACCTCCAGCGACGTCAATTTTAGACCCTGCCCCAACAAGCACTCTCACGACATCCTCGTGCTTTCGCCTCACGGCGGGTTTGAGTGGCGTTCTGCCGGCGAAGTGTTCTGCCTCCTTGTCAGCACCCTGCTCGATGAGGTATACCACCGTTTCCGTATTTCCTTCTGCGGCAGCCAAGTGAAGAGGTGTTTGGCTGTGAAAATCCCTCGCTTCCATTTCAGCTTTCTGCTCGATGAGATACGCCACCATTTCTGTGTGTCCTCTGTTAGCTGCCACGTGTAGCGGCGTGTATCCCGAGCTGTCTTTGGTGTTCATTTCAGCCCCTTGCTCAAGGAGAAATGCCACCATGTCTGTGTGCCCATTCCTGGCGGCCAAATGCAGAGGCCTCTGCATCTCGCGATCCCTGCTTTTTGTGTTGAACGTCCCCTCACCAAAGAGGCTTTCTGCAACGAGTATTTCTCCAACCAAAGCTGCGACATGTGATACAGTCCTGCCGTCGTTGCTCCGCAGTCGTTTGTCTGACATCTCCAACAAAGTCTTCGCCACATCACTGTGACTCTTGTAGATGGCCCAAAACAAAGACGTCTTCCCCAAGGCATCCTGAATGTCCACATTAGCCCCCGCCTCGATTAATGCGACTACCACCATCTCGTCCCCAGCGATTGCTGCGCAGTGCAGTGGTGCCATTCCATCTCTACCCTTGGCGTTGACGTCTGCACCTTCCCGAATGAGATAGGAGATAGTTTCCTCTGGTTCCAGATTTATCCCTTTTAACCTTGGTCTTCGTGCTGTTACTATGACAAGAATAATGCAGAGACGTCCAGCCACTCAAGTCGCGGGCGTTGACATCAGCTGCGCTTCTTAGCAGATGTGCCACAGATCCCAAGAAATGAGCCGCAGCGGCATAATGGAGTGGTGTCCAACGGAGGGCATCTTCATCATCCCATTCCCGTGTAAACTTGTCTGAATGAAGGGTTATTGTTCTCTCGTCAATAGCTCTCTTATGAGCCAAATGATGTTGAACACTATACCCCAACATCTCAGAGATGTTTCCAAGGGGCTCAGGCTGGCCGCCCGCCTCATGGACCAAAGCACAGTGCCATTCGCGCTGTTGAGTCTTGTATAAAGCCATGAGACCTGACACGATTTTCTGATCCCCATGCTCCTCTAGCTGCTCCTCGGTTTTGACTTTCAATCTTTGTAGCTTGCTGAGCTCAAAGTCGTCTTCGCTGTCCCGCAAAGCAATAGTCAAAGACAATTGTCTCAAAAAGTCCATGAATATCGCCGTCGCCTTGACAGCGGCAACTTCGTCCGGAAATGAAGCGGCCGTGTAAAAAAGTATTGAATTTAGTTGGAAACCCCTTTCCCATTGACCCATTTGTTCATGTGGCTCGGCTTCCTCCCGAGCCACCTCAATGTTAGTGTCAGCTCGGGGAAGCTTCTTCGCCTTGCTAAGCGGGGGTATCATGCTCAGGTAAATGTCTTCCAGTGTCCCGATGCCAACAACTTGAATCTCCCGGGCTATTGCCGATAGTGTTGTACTGTGTAGAGTTAAATACCCCCAAATACTCGCCTCCCCGGCTTCCGATTGAACTGTAGCTTTCTTCTGGAACGGCTCCTGTGGTTCCTCTGTGTTGGCCACGGCGTGCATGAAGGTCGAGAACAGGTGCTGGGCAAACATCAAGGGCAAGGGGCCGTAGGACTCTGTGGCCAGAAGGGAATCCCCCTTTTGCTCGCCGTCAAAGTTAGGGAGTTCGTTGACCGGATCATCGACATCATTGTACCTGGGACAGACCAAGCCGGTGCGCAAATACCAAGCTGATATAGTCTCTCATTAGGGGATTGGTGGTCGCCCTTGCTTTCCGCAATCCGCTCATATCCGATAGCGGTGCAGAACTCGGCGATCGTGCCACCGGTGCCGTCGGCTTTGGGGGCGTCTCACTTTTCTGTCCTCCGCCTCGCCGTCAACACAAGAAGATAGCCATAGTGAGAGAGCAGCCCCATACTCTGGTACAAAAGCCTTCCACTGCCCATCTTCTTCTTGCTGAAGCTCGAAGCGGATTGGTAGTGAGGTCGAGCCCCCATAACGGGCCTCAAGAGACCAGTAAAAGGTCCTGGGGAAAGAGTCTCGTGAAGGAGAGCCTCGCGGAGGGGGCTCTGCAGGGAAAGGTTGTCCAGGGGGAGAGCTCATGGGAGACGTTCCCCCAAGAAAATTAACCCTTGGAGAAGGCTGGACTGTAGAGGAACCAAACATGGCATTCAGAGTGATCTCAATTGCCCTGGCCAGAGAAACAGCCTCTGTAAATGCAGGGCCACTCCAGTCGGCCAGATATCCAAGCCCCATTCGGGCGTCCAACACTTTCTGGACATCGAAAGAGCCATTTTCAATGGGCGTGCCGCGATTTGCTGCCAACGGTACGGAGGCTTCGAATTCGCCTCGGTTCTGCTCATCCTTTTCGAACTGCGCAATTCCTCGGCTCGTGACTGTCCAGTCAATGTGTTTGTTCAACCCGTCCTCTTTTCTTTTCCGCATCGCGCTCGGTAGTGGGTTTGCCACGAACTCTCATACCGGATTTCATGCCGAGTTTCGCAGCAAGTGCCAGGTCAACTTTGACATCCTTGTTTCCCGCAGCCCAAGGCGCCTCGTCCAGTTTGCCCAGCGTCTTTGCCAGCCAATCGAGCTCGTAGCCGGCGTTGTCGTCTTTCTTGAAACTGAGGGCCGGATGGTACGTGGCAAACCCGGAGTACACAAGCACACCGATTTGAAGGATCGTCGCGAAAACAGCAACCACACGCAGCTCGGCTCTTCCTGAGGAGCGATGGCAGTTGAGTGAGATGTTGGGCGCATCAGGAGTGACGTTTCGTATGACAATGCCGTCCTGGCTTGATTCCGTATCCTCGTCTTGAACCTTCTCTTTTTCTGGATCGTTTGATGCGTTCCTCGAAGCTCGCCATTTGCGGATGTCGTCCGCCAGAGTCATCTCTGCATACTGGGTTAGCGCCGTTACGTTGGGGTAATGTAGGGCACCGCCATACCGATCTTCTTGAGATATCCCTTTTTCAAGGCTTTCTTAAGACTAATTACTTCAACCCGGCCGGTTCTCCTCGGTTTGTTGTTTTTGGGTAGCAAGCAGATGAACTCGACGACTGATGGAGACCCCATACACCTTACGATCTCCTGTCCGTTCCACAGTTCGCAGACTTCTTGGGACGTGGACGACATTAGTTCGGCCTCGGCAACCGCGAGGTTCTCACGGGCTCGACCGATCACAGCTTTGAGCCAAATAGGACCTCCGACGCGGATGGCACCAACGATGGCGGTGATGATACCGAGAGGGGCCATGGCGAGAATGATGTTGTCGGCCCAGCCCATAGACCCGCCCGTGAACTGCATGGTGACCCTTTCGCCGAAGAGGGCTAGAAGCCTGGCAGCAGGGATCGTGAGCATGAAGCAAAAAAGGTCGATGAACGGGCGAGCAGACTTACGGAGCGAGATCTGAGAAGAGATTGTTGGAGAAATCATCGCCATCGTCTGCGGCCAAACACACTGTGGCGAAAGGGGCGACGAGGAGCCATAGCACCACGGCGGAGGGCATCCTGTTCGGGCGCAAATGGCCGGTTCAAGAGCAGAAAGAATATGAGTAGGCAACTTGAATCGGAAAGAGCTTTCTAAAGCAATTCGACGGGACAACGGGTCGAAACGTCGTGACCGCGGTTGAGGCAGCGTCCTCGAGTTGAAGATGGGGAGATGGTCAGCTCGGGAGAAAACACCGCAATTGAGGGGAGAACCTCCCGAGTCGCAGCCTCGTCCAAACCCATCTCACGTTGAGGTTCCCATCCCATGAGGTAAAGAGGGGGGGCTGGGCCTCAAAGGTGCATTGGGACGCCCGCCGTCAAGGAAATCTGTCCTATTAAAACAAATGACGCCTGACCGTCAGCAATAGCTGATATGCACTCGCACCCGATCATGCATACCTCGCACATCCAATATGGACACTCTGCTGTCAGCTTTCAGAGCCAACGATGTCTGCTCCGCCGCTCTCACACCAGCAACGCTCCTTGCGAGTGTGTAACTCACTCATGTAGTACTAGTAAGTGGAGGACGTTCGCGCATTCATCATTGATTCGTATGGAACGCGGTTTTCCCGGTCATCGTTCAAACAAACCAGCTTCTATAGGCCGCGATTCTTGGAAAAGTTTCTGAGAAGCGATTGTCGAAAGAGCTTCGGCACCAAGGGCTAGCAGGCTGACTAACAGCCATTGAGCATACACCAGCATGCTCGACAAGTTATCGCATTATCGGGCATGCAAGCCAGATTTCCCCTCATCCCTTGGCGGCAATAGGTGGTTTTGTACGTCTTCTGGGCCAACATGGTTCATCCGTCACCCACCTCATGATGAAGTGCACTCACTTGGCATCGGGATGATCACTCCGACATGTTACATTATATCGCCAGAATGGCTGGTAGGCTCTGCAAGTGAGATTCTATCCGTTCACGTGGGTTTGAACCTGAAAGAAATCTTGCTGTAACCACCGAACCATCTTCTCATCGCAGAGTTTACTTGTGAACATGCAGATACATGTAAATTCAAGAATTCCCAAAGCTAGCTGGTTCTGTGCCCAATTTCCTTCCACATTCCAGTAGAAACGTCCATGTCATACGATTTCCTCGCGAACTGAATACGTTATATGACCTTCCCCATAAGCGTTTCACTGGGAGGCACGGTCGATACTGGAATCAGGCCTGCCCCCGTTATCCTCTTGATCGTTCGGGTTTCCCAGAAAGTTGACCGGTTCGAGCGCTATTGGCCCCCCGACGAGGTCCGAAGACTTGATCGTCTCTCCGATGCTTGGTAAAGTCAGCCGTCGAGTCACTGGAACCAGGGATTCCCCCGAAGGTGCTCTAAACCCCGGAGGCTGACTTACGGCTGGGGATGAGGGACGGCGGCGACGAAGGCCGCAGCGGCAAGCAGCTTGACAAGCGTCTGGAGAGCAAACATGGCTGAGAATGAATTGATAGACGGTGAAATTTTGTTTCTGTGGAGGAAGTTTGAAGAGTCGAAGTGGTTGTTCTGTTCATGGAGAAGAAGTGTATGTTCCGATAGCCATAGGGTCCAACTACGGTATTTATACAACTTTTCGCGCACCTGAATACCTACGTTCTTGAATAGCCAGCTTCTATACAGAGCTAAGATAATGAGCGCTCGCAATTCGAGTCGATGCAGCACCATGGAAACCTCCCGTCCTCAAAGAAGAATGCGCATTCCCTTGCTGAGGTTGAGTCCGAGGTCTCAAGTGGGTCCGAGTCCGACGTGCTCCTTCTGTAACCTCGGACAGGCAACAATGTTCATGGCAGTGATTTCAACCGCGATAGGGACTGAACGATCAGTTGAGGTGACAGAAACTGATATCTACTCGTTCTTTCTGTAGCTTGAGCTGCAACATCGGCATCACACTGAATTTGCAGAATGCAGGGAGTTGAGTCCCGGACTGCCCCACTTGGTCCGTCAAGCCCTCCTGATGGAAGCTTACATGCAGACATGTCGAACAGTAACAGATGAGCTCGCAACTATCATTCGTCAGATTTCGCAGTGGCTATGCCCCAATTAAGTATCAGGAAGCTCTCAGCTGAGCCGTCGGCAATCCTTTGAGCTGCGAGCAACAAGAAGTCGTGCTCGACAGTAATGCGTTCACGTTTCTTAGTTGGAAGCGTTTCAGCGAAGGCAATGAGAGTACAAGAAGTCCTGATCGAGAAGTTTCCGAGATCTAAGCCAGAAGAAGAGTTATTCTAGACATTCCCACATGGAGGAATGAATGTCACTTAATGTCCTGGCATGCCCATATCCATGATCCGAGTCGTGCGATGTACCCATGCCCTGTGCTCGGACTCATCTCTTGGCTTCAGACGAGCGACTTCAACTCTTGGGTCGGTGTAAGCAAGGGTCTATATTACCGCACAACTGGCTACTAGTTGCCGTACTACCTCCTCAACGAACTGACCGGAAGCAGTTGCATAATGCAATTCACTGAGGGGCATTTAATCCCGATCTATGCCAGCCCGCTACTATCACTGATGTCCGGTTCTATTGCTGTTTTCCGTCGTCATCCTTGTCGTCCGTCCCCATCGCTGCTGCCGTTGTTATTGCAGGCGGGATATTCAACCTTGGAATGTGGAATAATAGTTCGCTTTACTCAAGGCTGGTCTTTATGCATGAATTATGCACAGCTCTTACGTCATATGCTGACTCAGCACCCGACCCATCGCGACCCGATCCCAACCGACGCCAAGTTTTGCCGATTCAATCCTCTTCCTCATTCCAGCAAGACGCCGGCAAGGGGACGATGAAGAGCAGCAGCAGCAGCGAACAATGACGCGCCGTCGCGATGACGACAAAAACACCGCCTATGACCCCTACACCGGCATCCTGCCCGTGCTTCCGCCCGATGCGGAGTTCCCGGACAAGAACCCGCGCAGCAACGCCGCGACCGCCGCCTCGGCGGCCGGCGTCCGCGCCCTGAGCGCCCAGGCCATCGCCTTCTACTTTCGCGCCCCGGTCAAGGCCTTCTTCCGCACCCGCGTCGACTACCTTGCGTATGCTCGCAGCGTTCACCAGGCCCGGGCCGAGCTGCTCACCCAGGCCGCCGCGAGGGACCCTAACACCTCCCGCCTCAGCCTCGCCCTCCGCCAGGCATGGTTCTACCTCCAGAGCACCACGCCGGGCGTGCTCACCTCCGCCGTCAAGCAGCATGGCTGGGGCGTTCTGCCGCACCAGGTTCTGCCGCCGCTCATCGCCAACGTGGGCGTCGGCGCCGTGCTGTACACGAGCTACCTGCAGATCCTCGGCACCCTGCACGAGGAGAGCGGCAAGTCGAGAAAAACCGTGTACCCGCCGCCCCAGTTCCACCAGACCTTCACCGCGGGCCTGCTGGCCGGCGGCCTGCAGAGCTTCGTCGCCGCGCCCCTGGACGCCATCCAGGCGCGCTACGACCACCGGGACCTCGTGACGTGCGAGAGCGGGAAGCCGAAGAGCATGTGGACCTTTAGCGCCGAAAAGCTACGGGAGATCGGGCTGCGGGGCATCTTCGCGGGCTGGGGCCTGTCCCTCATGAAGGACAGCTTCGGCAGCGCCATCTTCTTCAGCGTGTTCGAGTACGTCAAGGCCCAGGGCTACTACAAGTTCGTCTCGTGGTACTACGGCGGGCTGGAGGAGCACATTGTCGACTTCCTCGCGCAGAAGCGGCCGACGGGCAAGGACAAGGACGCCGGGGGCGAGGGCGAGAAGGAGACGCAGCCGCTCATCATCCGCCCTCACTACGCCATCGAGCCCGCGTTCCTCCTCCTCGCCGGGATCAGCGCCTCGGTCACGCAGCAGGTCGTCCTCCACCCGCTGACGCACGTGCAGGTTGAGCACTGGGACCGTCTCGAAGACCTCGACGCCAAAGCCGCCAAACTCAGAGAGCTCCGCGGGGTGGACCCGAAGCAGTCGCGGGACGGCTGGAGGATGTTCAGGGCGTACTACCGCGCCTACAAGGAGACGTGGTCGGAGTGCCGACTGGAGGCCGAGAAGGAAGGGCTGTCCATGAGGCGGTGGCTGTGGCGCGGCTTCTGGTGGAACACGATCCGCCAGGTGCCGAGCACCAGCGCCGGGTTGATCATTTTCGAGCTGGTGCGGCGGAAGTACGGGCTGGGCAGCGAGGAGGTTCGCATTACACGGGACGGGTACGATATCCTACTAAACTAGAGCGGCATTTTCTGGACAACGGCGTGTTGGCGTTTATATTTGGATGTCGGGACAGCGAACATTCTCGACTCTGCATGGCATATGTACACATAGACTAAAGAGACTTTCTTCCTCTCTGCTTGAGCTGTTTGGTTGTGGAACTGTGATCGAAGTTGTGCCCAGACTTCGGGTAAACATTTCCTGAAGCGGCTTCTGCATGTTCACCGTTGGAGCAATAAGGTTCCGGCATTTCGAGTCAAAACATGGGGAAGTGGAGAAGAGCCGTTCATTTGTTCAATCATTAATGACGTCGGACGTAGGACAACGCGCGCGGCTCTTCAGCCTACTAATGAAGCGACGACCCCTCTTTTATCCCCAGCTTTTCATCTCATTTTCAACTCGAAGCTCTTTGGGATAACTTCAGTTTCAGAGGAAATCAACATGGCGAACATTCCAGCGTCCGATAATGTCGTGCGCGTAAGGCTCATCGACACGACGACCGCCATGGTCGGCCAGAACGAGGCCTTCGTCCAACCGGTGGTCGCCGGGCACGAAGTCATCAATTTTTGCTCCCTGGCGTTCCTCCTCGAGAACGAGGGCAAGGGGAAGAAGGTCATGTTCGACCTCGGAACGCGCAAGGACTACTGGAACCTACCCAAGGCCATTCAGCAGGGCATCCTCGGGGACGGCAAGGTGATCTTTGGCATGAGGATTGACAAAGGGATTGACGAGGTCCTGAAAGAAGGGGGCGTTGACCTGAAGACCATTGGTAAGCTAGGTAACCGGTATGTTCTTATTGTGCCTCAAATCTCACAACCACTAGACTACTGTGTATGGTCCCACGCGCATTTCGACCACCGCGGAGACATGTCCGTCTTCCCCCCGTCGACCTCCCTGGTCGTCGGCCTCGGATACCTCTCGGACAAGGAGAGGCCAGGCGGCGTGGGCGACTCCGCAGCGGCACACGAGTTCGAGGGACGACACTGCGAGGAGGCAAAGTTCGACAGCGGCCTCGCGATCGGCAAGTTCAGGGCCCAGGACTTCTTCGGCGACGGCTCGCTCTACCTCCTCGACGCGCCGGGCCACCAGCCCGAGCACATATGCGCCCTGGCCCGGACGACACCCTCCTCGGCCCCGGGCGGCGCGAGCTTCGTCTTCCTGGGCGGCGACATCTGCCACTTCGCCGGCGTCTTCCGGCCCACCCCCGAGACGCCGCTGCCGGACGAGATCCTGGCCAGCGCGATATCGCTCCGCCGGGACTGGCGGACGAGAGCGGCTTGTCCGTGCTCGTACTTCACGCCGCACCACCCCAACGCGAAGGACGAGGCCTCCGCCCGGACGACGTCGTGGTACAAGCTCCCGAGCGCGGGGCACGTGTACACGGACCTCCCGCTGGCGGCGGAGTCGGTGTCGAAGATGGGCGAGCTGGACGCGCGGGAGGACGTGATGGTCTGCCTCGCGCACGACGCGAGCCTGTTGGACGTGCTTCCCGTGTTCAACAGGGAGCCCGGGAAGTACATCAACGACTGGAGGAAGGAGGGGTGGAAGGCGACGACGTACTGGAGCTGGCTGAACGAGGTGGCCGTCGACGGGAAGAGGCCTCGGGAGCCCGTCGTGGACGGGTTCTGGAGGGATGGGGAGGTGTGGGACTACGAGGCGTACAAAGCTACGCTGTGATGAGAAGGTAAATGGGCGCTGCAGGTAAAATCATAAAAGGTTGCAATTTGATATGGCCAATCTACCCGCGGAAGAGCTACTACTCTAAGACATTGTCCGAGTCGGAATCTGTTTGCCCCCTCAGATCGATCACCTCAGGCAGTGACCTGTCGCTTCGTAGACCGTCGCTCGTGAGAGCTGGGATATCGCGTCTGCTTCCATTGAGCCAAGAACGAGAAGTCCTTGGAAGGCTCGGTGAACTACGGTAACCAGCGTCGTCATCGCCATAACCGTCCGCATCTTCGTCGCTGTTGGGAATCTCCATCATTTCCGAATCCTCGTAGC
This sequence comes from Colletotrichum sojae, assembly GCA_014235955.1. Lineage (NCBI taxonomy): Eukaryota > Fungi > Ascomycota > Sordariomycetes > Glomerellales > Glomerellaceae > Colletotrichum > Colletotrichum sojae. Next base: position 7,648 of record WIGN01000292.1, on the reverse strand, counting down.
CTCCAAAGTCGTTGCCATCATATCCAGTCTCATTATGACTGGGAGGATCTTCGCTTGGGAAAAACCCAGCGATCCGAGGCTGGGAATCATCACCGCCCTGCTGGGGCCGAGCACCGGATGCCGCGGCTTCTCTCGGGGTGGCTTCCCTAGGAGTGGTAGTGTGTACCGGCGTCTTGTCTTGCCCGCCGCCTTCGGAGAAATCCAGCCAGCAAGTGATGGACTGAAAGCCCCCGTTGCAAACCGATTTTATCAGTTGGTCCGAGAACAAGTTTGACTCCCTGAACTCCAGGAGACACAGGATGAAGATCATCCCAGCAAAACCCCGGGTCCACAGGCAGGCTGGGCAGGTGTAGAACACGAACAAAAACTCGCAGCCGGTTGTAACCATCCACCGCCTCGGCCACACTCGGCTCCACACTCGAGCGCCTTCGTAGAGCAGACGTTCGGATGCCAGGGGCGTCGTGAAGGTCCGCCACTGCTTGGCGAGCTTCCGGTGGTCGTAGTCCTCCCTCGCGTCGTCAAAGACTAACCTCTCCCGGAGCCTTTCCCTCCATTCCGGCAAGAGGTTGCCGTCCTCGTCCCACGGCCTCCTAGCGCAGAAGTCGCGCCACCGCGAGAACACCTCCAGGACGACCTCGTCGCCGGCGTTGAAGTACTCCCTGTGGCGGACGTTGCACTTGCAGAGCCAGTGGTGCCGGAAGTTCTCCAGCTCCGCGTGGACGAGCTTCTCGGCGACGGCGTGGCAGGGGATCACGCGGGCCGCCGCGCGCGGGTGCTCCCTCATCTCCGTGTGCCGGCACTTGCCCCTGATGGCGCTGCCCCGCCTCCCCGCCTCGCCCCCGGTTATGCCGACCTTCATGAGCCGGACGTCGCCGTCTCCCCTGGGAACCGTGACGAAGATGTAGATGCTGCCTTCTGCGCCCCCCTTCTTGAGGTTCTTGGGCCCGTTGAGGATGATGTTCGCGATGTTGCGGTCGATTTCGGAGCCTGTCATCTTTGGCTTGGTGATGGGATCGCTCGCTGGTCTCTCTGTCAGGCCAGGGCGCCGTCGTCTTCTGAGCGCATCGTCTTGCGTCTCTGGAGACGTGTGAGACGTTCTCAGAAGTGGCGGTAGGACATCGACTTCCTCTTCTTCCAAGCTGCTGGCATCGATGTTTGGACTCGTCGACAGTTGTAGAGACGATCGAGACCCGGTTCCTCTTTGCCCCGCGGAGGCTGGTCGGACCCTGCGCGGCAGTCTTGTTGGCGTTTCGATCTCGACGTCTGCCTGTTCAGTCGCTTCGCTGATAGGCGAATCTCGACCGGCGGGCAAGTCGATTTGATGATTGGGAAGCTGAAATGATGCACGTCTCCTCGTGGCAATCTGGGGAGAAAGACCAGACGAAGTCGGGACCAGAGGAGATGACTGCGGGCCGGCTTGAGGCTTGCTGGCGGCCTTGTTTTGGCGCTTGACGACTCTCATTCGCCCGGGAATGCGAGCGTTGGTACCGAACGAAGCTGGGCGGGACCCATTTCTAGAGAAATCAACGGCCGACATGTCGAAACGGTAGAAACAAGTGTGATATGGCTGAGGAGACTAAGGAGCTATCGCAATGATAGGAGCAGTGGACTGTCGGAATGACTTCCATTTAAAGACTTACACGATCACGGAACGGCGGAAGTTCCGTCATGGGGCCGAGTAATGACTTGCATGAGAGATGTCAGGGGTTGTCGGCGCGTATGTTGGTTCGGGCAGCTGCGCCGGCCGCAACTGTTTGAGAACGCATGCATCTGCACCAACAGCATGTCAACCCATGTTTATTGAAGGCGGTGCTGCAGCTCCGAGGTCGAAGAAGACAGTGGTCCGGGCCGCGAGGATGGCATGTCGATGGCTGTGTTTCGGAGGCAGCCACTGGCCGGAAACGAGACCTGCTTGAGACGCGAAAAGGAAAAAGCATTGTGTTGGGAGGTTGGTGTCAGAGACATGCACTTAATCTTGGAAGATGGCCAGATCATTTCGACGAGCGCTTCAGTAGTTGTTGGGTTAGAGGATGTTGTATTTGCAGCCCTTGGGCTTGCTCTTTTGGTTCAAGGCTACACACGGTAGGAAGGACCGAGTTGATGCAGACAGCTCTTTTCCTTCCTGAATCCTCAATCCAACTTGGAAGAAACTCTCCATTTACTTATCAGTCTCTTCCGCTGGGACGCCGAATTCACCAAGAACTTTGGCTGGCCCATCAAGCCGCCAAACATCAAGGGGGCTGGGGTCCGGCAAGGCAGGCATGCCTAGCATGCCAGTCGTGTTCACCATCAGACCCTTGTATATCGAGGCCCTCCGCGGGATGACCAGTATCCACTCCTTGACCATGACCACGTTGTGCGGGCAAGGCACATTTTCGCTGACGCCCAAGACTTGCCTGCATCTGCCCAGGAGGTCGCAGTAGGTGCGGTGTATCTCCTCCGGGGACGTCTGGCGCCCTCCAGCCTCGAAGCGGTTGAGAAAGTGGACGAAAGGCACTCGAACACCGCCTTCTTCCACGTCCGGGAACAGCCGGAAGCCTTTCTCGTTGTTGGGCGGTTGCGGCCTGGGGATGACCTGTAGGTGCTTGTGCCTCCTGCTGCATCCGCCTTGTGTCGTGCAGTTGTAGATAACGAACATTGGGGATTCGAACTGCCTGAGGGCACTCCATGCCGCCGCGATATCCTCCAGACTCAGCGGGTCGTCCTGCGACAAAGAGGAGTCAACGGTGAGAACGAGGAACTGCGGCCGGTACACAGGGAATATGTTGAGCGCTAATATATGTGTACCGTTGATGTAACCGATAATCTGATCGGGGTGACTCTTGTTGATGTCACTGGTCGGACCGAAGGTCTCCGGTTCCGAGTTTGAGGAGGTGGGCACCTTGTCTTCCAGTGTAAAGGGCTTGCCTTTGAAGGCAGGACACACGCGGAACTCAAACTGGACGAAAAGTCAGTAGGAGGTCACATCAGACTGTAGAGCCTACTTGGTGAGAGCAGCGTGATGTCTGAATCCAGATCACTTACGTGGAATCCGTTATCAGTGAGTGGAATGGCGGCGGAATGACTGTAGCGAATTATGCCAAGCTCCACCAGTTTGTCAAACGTAGCTTCGATCTCCTTTTCGTCGAGGGAGGCCATGATAGCCGTGTTTGACGAGATAAAAGTTGACCGCGGGGTGGATTAAAAAAGGAGCGCAGGAGACAACGTATTGATGCTCCAGTTTTCGACTGTTTGGATTGCCTCGGATTATGGATGCTGCATTTATCCGCTGCAGCTGTGGCGTTGAGCGAAGCTGATTCGCCACTTCACCCAGGGCGACACGTAGTTTGCTGCTCACCGCTCAATCGGTAAATCATCCGAGGGATATCCTTTGCAGAAAACTTGCCAAATTCGAAGTCGGGTATTTGCAGGACCTCGATGGCAAAGAATCTGGACCGAGTCTAACTAGAATAGCTCGTCAGACGTCTCAGAGATGTGTATTATGTATGTATTCGTGAATCTGTGAAGAAATGAGGACTTGCCATGAAGTTAGGCAAGAGATAGGTGGGTAGGTAGGGTAGGTGCCTCCTACCCTGCAATGCCTCCTACCCTGCAATGCCTCCTACCCTGCAATGCCTCCTACCCTGCAATGCCTCCTACCCTGCAATGCCTCCTTCCCTGTAGTGCCTGCTGCCTCCTACTTCCTTCCTTCTACCTCCCACTTCCTAGGTACCTCCCGCCTCTTACCTACCACCCACCTACCTGGGCCTACTTGCCCTACTTCAGAGTATCGTATCATCTAGTATTTACTATTTAAAGGTAAGTAAGCAGGTAGTCCGTAACAGTTAACAACAGTTAAAAAGGTCGACAACAGTGATTTACCAAGTTACCGTTATATATTCAGCAATCGTTATAGCTACAATGACTACATGTTCCTCCCACTACTTGCCCGTAAGCTATGCACAGAACATGAAGCAACTCTGGCGTCTCTCCTGTTGCATCTGAGCACAACAAACTTCACACTGCGAAACTTCACACAGCGATCGCAGACGTGTGTTTCCAATTTGTTAAGAAAAGCCGAATTGGCTGCGACTGTACTATACCGAAGTCAGTAAGTGCATGCTGAGACTTGTTTATCGCATTCCAAAGTGATGGAGATCATGAATACATTGAGCCGTGTAAGAAAGACTTAGTCTCTCATGATTTGTAGTAGAGATCCCCCTTGCGAAAGTTGTGCCGGCGGCATGCTTTACGATCGCAAGTCTAGTTTCGCGATGTCAACCACAATGCGCAGGTGGGAACTTAGTACTCATGGTATGGGATCAGATCCCTCAGTCTAAGTCCAAAAAAAGAATTTAACGGCTATAGAACTCAAGTATTCACATCCATGAGTAGGGTGTTGCGGGTGCATTTCGGTCGCGTCCAAGTCAAGAAACTCTGCTATGGAGAAAAGGAAACAACTCCCGACTGAAGGGCCGTCATTTCCGTGTGTTTGATAGGCTCACTGTGCCTCCGGGACTCGGGAAGGTCGTCGGCTCCGAGTCGGCGCCGGAGCATGCCAGCCACACCCAGAGTCGCACCACAACGAAACTTTGCGCCAGCAACAAACTTTTGCATGTGGGAGAAAGAGGGGAAACCGGAGTGCGCGGGGCAGTTGTCTTCGGCCTTGCTCCACTACTAAAAAGTTGTCTTCGACTCAAAACACCATTTCTGGGCATTTGGAGTTGCGGTATCGAGACGAGATTAACGCAAAAAACAATTCCATCACCGGGAATCGAACCCGGGGCTCTCCGGATATCGCAGACGATGAAAGCGGAGTATGTTAACCCCTACACTATGATGGAGGGTCTGTTTGTTGAAGTTAAGGAAAGATTTGCGTAGCTAATAAGGCTGTGCGGGGAACAAGCCGAGTCAGAGCTTAGTGCGCGCAAGCCCGCCCGCAGTGGGCCATTCCCTCAGTCCCCTGCCGAAAAAAACGGAGAGTCAGAGATCGGTTTGCAAAGGACGTCGGGTCGGTTGGTTGGTGGGCGAACGAGGACGCAGAGCCAGATTCGATCGCAGAAACTTCGCAACGTCGCAGCGGCATCGCAGTGGCCTTATTGATGTCCCCTGGCATCCGCTACCTGCAGTCGAGATCCCTGGAGTTCGTATGATTCTGGCCAGCTTGGTAGTGAACCCGAACAGCCTCGGCTGGCATGAAACATGAAACTGCCGCCAAAACTTTGTAAGCGAACCAGAGCCTCGGGTCTCTTTATTAGTGGCACTCTACCTGCTTTAGACTACATGTACCTTCACATAAACATAGTGGCTGCAGACTGGGCGCTGGGATTCTTGGGAAACTCGCAACTCGTGGCCCTACGGCCGCGTGGCTGAGGCCTAGGCAAAGAAGACTAATGAAGGAGATCTCTCATCGAAATAGGCAGGTGTTCGCACGGGAAGATCGGGGGCAAAATACCGCGCCTGTCTGTACGGCGCTTGTCTGACTTCTGAACCCAGACCCGGCTTCCAGATTCCTGTGAGAGTGAAAATCTTCAGTCATTAGACTGCAGTAGGCGGAGTTCTAAAAAGCACAGGTCGTCGATTAGTGATAATCGCCGCGCGGCCGTTGCATTGATAAATTTATCGGGACTGACGACTGAAGAAAGTCTGCATTTTCGGAAGCCGAGTTACAGATTCAGATTTCAGACCTGTCTTCTCCCTTGCCCCCATAAAGTCGTCGCCCTACCCTCACCCAACGCCGCGATTGTTTCTGGTGGGCCTCATTCTCAGGAACCTGGATGCATAGCATATCAATCTTACCAGTCTAGTATCATCACGGCGCATTTCCCCGAGCCTGTTGCTCACCAAGCTGTGGACTGCACGAATACGAGGAACGTTACTCTATCAGGCCTTTTGTGGCTAATACCATGGCATGGTAATGTCCCAAGTACGCTGTCGGGATTCTTGCCCGGAACCCCCGGTCATACCGTTTCTAAACCCTATCCAGAGAGTTGGGATGAAGCGGTCAGGTGCACGTGGAACGACGAAAATAATAAGATGAAGATATCATTGTCCCGGAACATCACAAACTTCCGAACGGACGAAAACGAATTCGTGAAAAGACAAAACCACCAAACGTTTAATCTGGCCAATACCAGAAGCCCAGAGCATGCGAATCCGAGCCGTGAGACCAAATACCACGTGAATTATCAAAAAAGACGCCTCAGCAGCTGCAGCCACAAGCCTTGCATCCTCTGCCGCACCCTCCATCAGTCGCGTCAACCCTGCAGTCGGCCCTCGAGTGGCAAGTCTTCCAGGATCCGTACCCCCGGTTCCGAGCGGTCCAGCACCACTTTCCGCCGTCGTCACAAGCCTTGTAGCAGTAGCCCCGCGAGCAGCCGTAATTGCCGGGGTCGGCCTTCCAGCAGTAGCGCCAGCCGGGATGCCTCCATCCCTTCCAGCCCCAGTTGGCCACGGTCAGGTTGTCCGCGACCTCCTGGGTGTCGCTCACCGGGCGCGGGCCGATGGCTCCCTCGGGTCGAGGGTTTGCTCCGAGAGGATGCTCCTTGCAGGCCCGGATCTGCGCGGGATCCACGTCCTTCTCGAGAGATCCGTCGGCAAAGGTCATCAGGCCAAAGTCTCCGCACTTCTCGGCGCTCGCGGCAGGGGCGACGCCGGCGAGGGCGGAAGTGGCGAAGAGGAGGAGGGTGATAGTGATGTCGGTCTTCATTATTTGGAGAATGGAGATGGCCGTGCGGTTGCGAGGATTAGCTTTTCGGGGAATGCGGGTACGAGCGAACCACGCCAATAAACCTCAGATTGCCGGGAAAGATGAACTCTGACAAAGGCGACTTCGGTTGTTCGTTTCGTCAGATGTGGTGAACTTGGAACGGGTGGTTCGGTCTGGAAATCGCAGAGGAGACGGCCAAGTTTTATGTTTGAACGTGCCCCCCTTCACCTCAGTGAACCGCCGCAACAGCCGCGATCTCCGGGCCTGGATTCCGAATGCGCCCAAATCTACGCCAAGTCAATAGAAGAAAACTCTCAGACGCGAACACGAAAGTTCGGGAGGGTGAGTGCTGTTCCCGTTGTCCGATCTCCTCTGCTGGGCCGAGGTCGATCGGTGTCTTCGGAACCTAATGAGAACTCAACTCATCACCGTCGATGTAGTCACATGGAACTGAAAAGATGTCTGCTCCAAACCTTGGAAAACGCATGGAGGAGTATGCCTCGCGACATTGACCCGACGGGGTGGTCCTCCGAGACGTCATAGTCGAAAGGCTTTTTGCAATACTGAAATATGTCGCCTTAAAACAGCTGTTATTAATCACATGTCAAGTTGAGGCTCACAGGCTTCAATGACATCAATCCTCACTCGCCTGCTATGCTATGTCTTCTCGCCTGGAGGCAACCTGGCGAATGTACTAAGGGGATAATGCTTACTCTACTTACATCATATCACGACTTAGGCTGAGATAAGCCGGTATGAAGCTTATGTCAGCTACGAATGCGAATAGGTGCATTCTTGAACATTTCAAATGGTCATGCTCCGAATAGAAAACAACCCACTTACAGGGTTGAATTGAATGAGGTTTACTAAAAACGCAATTCCCATAACGTGGTTGATAAGCGAGTGCGCCAGACAAGCGAGTGCGCCACCCAACCACGACCTCTTCACAAATACGACCAG